>LFIW01000563.1:0-160739 GCA_001625285.1 Colletotrichum incanum
AAAATTCGAAAGTGGGGATTAGGTCTTCTAACCCCCCCCCCCCCGATGGTCAGCTTACCTGCAACCTCATTTCGTCTGGGTAGGCTCAGCTAAGCCCCCTTTGCGAATGGTGGACCTAGAGCGGAATGCTATCCGGGAGCCACTGATTTTACGGTTACCTGAGTATCTTGCTGGAAAACTCTGTCGGGTTTAGACAAGTATAGTGTAAAGTGGAGAAAGTCGAAGGGATGGAATGTGGGATAACGTGGCCAGTATGGGGCGCCGGTGGTGAACCTTGTATGCGAAAGTATCGCCTGTGGAAGTTCAGAAGGGAGGAAAACACGGCTCTGTTTTTAACACATTTTCTTCGGGGGTTGAATGGGTATACCATTGCTGATAAGATTGAGGACGATTTGATTCAGGTATTCAGCTTCGTGATGAGGGGGAAGAATCGTAGGGGGTTCACGAAGTCCTGGGTCTCAAAAGCTGGATGCAGGACGCTGGTGTTCTAGAACTCATGATGGGGTGGTGTTACTTCTGCCGGGTCTTCCTGCCAAACCGGCTCCTAGA
This sequence comes from Colletotrichum incanum, assembly GCA_001625285.1. Lineage (NCBI taxonomy): Eukaryota > Fungi > Ascomycota > Sordariomycetes > Glomerellales > Glomerellaceae > Colletotrichum > Colletotrichum incanum. The sequence continues at coordinate 550 of LFIW01000563.1, forward strand.
AGTCCTGGTGATGCGCCAATGTGGGCGGTCAAACCGACGCGAGAATTAGTGGAAGGAGCAAGGCGACTGATCACATGGGTGGAATGGGATGACAGGCTATTAGGTAGTTCTTCATCGTCGAGTGCAAGTCGCAGAGTTGGATCGAATGATGCTTTGTGATGGTGAACCCCTATTTCGCGGAAACCCTACCAATTTTTTGGCGTGTTATGGCTCGCTGATGGTTTCCCAACGGGTTCTACGGACGGACCGGTAAGGATGTGCCGGGGAATCGGGAATGGGGCACACGGGGTTGGCAAGGCGTTCTGGCGTTCTCTCTCGTCTAGAGACTTGGACTTGTTGCGCCGCATGTGAAACAAGGCGCACAGTTTCTATTTTTGATCACGGCCACAACGTCATGGCTCACACATTGCTGGGGGTGTTGGCTACCTGTAATGCTGATCTCGGCATAAAACTATGGACTAACGTGGGAGTGAAGCCGGTTATGTAAGCTTACCCGCGAGCCCCCGCCTCGGACGGCTGAGCGACGGTCGCTGAGTGGCTTCTGCTTCGACCGCGGGTGCGCGGAGGCGAAAGAAAGGTGCAATATCTCGGGAATGTGGGAGGACGTTCGGGACCGGTGGGGGAGATGCGAGCATGGCCCAGGCCGCCAGAGACCCAGGCGGTTGTGTTCAGAGTTATGGAGCGAGACAGAATGGCGAGAGAATGCCGACACGGCGCCGGGGTCGGCTTCAGATTCCAACTGGTCAGCAAGTCATCACCGCACCAGTGTTGAGTTTCCGGCCCAGTTTCGCGGCCCGAAAGTCATCTGGGGGCTTGAATGTACAGATGCTCTGGAGCACGCACTGCTGGAGCGCAGAAGCGGACGGACAGCCCACGGTCCGGACTACAGACCCTCATCAGGGGGAGGCGAGATGGTGAGGAACATGTTGTTCGCTGCAATTCTGGGGGCCGTTACATACAAGCTCAATCTCCAACGTGTATCGGCCTGATTAAAAGCAGAGTCGTGGGGCGGCTGTGGCAGCAACCTGCGACTGGAATCTTCCGTACCTCCATGTTGGGTGCGAACTCCGGCAGGATTGGTGATGCTGCAGCAAAGAACTAGAGTCTAACCTCGCCCTATCAATGTTTTTCGTTTGGTGTTGACGAGCTGTTTCTGCCGGCGCCAACAAGGCCAGTTGACAGTTGATGGTGGATAAACAACACCCGAGTCACTCATCTGAGCCACCTCGAGCCCCCATGCTTCCTCGATAGGCTCGCTCAGGTGTGTCGACGGCACAGCCCGGTCGGCCAGCAGAACAACGAAATTTGGCAAATAAAACGTCGATAAGGGGTGATTTGCTGATTTCGATTGCGATAACGGTTGTGGTGGCAGTGCATGAATTATCGTGGTAGGATCAGGGAACGGAAATCATCATCAACCTCCGGACCCCACAGGAATGAATGGTGGCATTTCCAGAACGAACGGGGCAATCCCCTGAACGGGGAATCTGGCCACTGGCCACTTCAAGGACCGAGGCCCGCGGACAAGATGCTTGGCTGTAAATTCCTGTGAAGTAGGTTGCGACCTGCTCGGCCTGGCTCTCTGGCTCAAAACTCTGTTTTTCTTGCTCTCTTCTTCAGGCGTCAATGCCGTACGTAGAAGAACGGACGGAGCACAACTTTGAGCTTCTTCGGAGGGACCCCTTCGTGATGTGGGCAGTGATCGGGAGCCGTAAGTCAAAGCCTATGCCGTGCCATCTGTCCAGACTCTAGGTGAACTGCTTCGAGGAGAGAGAAAGGCCGAGAGGCCGAGAGGTGGTAGGAGATATCCGCAACAGAAAGGGAAGGATGCGTCGAGATGTATCGAAAAGGTGTCGGAAGGATGCTGGAATGCAACAGGCGGTGTTCTGGCTGTAGGCGAGTATGGGATTTGGGGCTGGTTAGCGATTGCATATCGACAGACTCCAAGCCCACCTCGAGCAGCTGAGCAGCTGAGGAGCTTGGGACGAATTCGACGATCACAAACCACTTGGGGTTCATTCATTGAGGCTGAGTATACGGATAAACAACCTTCTTTTGAGCAAGCCAAACAACGAGCCCCCATCTGTTGATGGTGGGAAGAGCGAGAGAAGCTGGGAGCTTGCTTCAGTCAACCCGCGCCCGAAGCAACAAGAAGCCCAGGGGAGAAGCGCCAACCGGAACAGCCACGCCTCCCCACGTCCCGTAGCGGCAACATCTTGCCACACACAATATTGAGTTGGCCGCTGCGTACTCGGTACGAGGAAGGGTCGTTTTCGTCGTCGCAAGCGAAAACGAGCAATGGAACGAGCGAACGGCACCGCACGCTTAGAACTCTCCGCTGTCCGCCTGTGTCGGGCAGTGAATTCGGTTCGGCGCAGCGCCTATTTGTGCATGGTAGCGCGGGATTCGCTCATGTCGGGCTCCTTTCAACTCGCGTCGGGAATTCGCAACATCAGCAATCAATGATTCTCGACGAGCCTCGGCCTAGAAAGCTTCCTTTTGATTCTGTTCGGGTAAACTCGACAGAGGCAACAGTGGGCTGGTTTGCAGTGATTGACATTGTCGTTGCTGTTGCTTGCGTATATCCAACCCAAAACGAAAGAGATAATAAAACGAGAGAGGGGTGGGAAAACTCTTCAATAAGCGGCGTCGTGGGCATCGTCGTCAGCAGCAGTTCGAAACAGCAGCATCGCGCCATCGCATCCGTCGGCGGTGGTAGCTCCTCGAACTCATATCAAAACAAGCGGTCGCTATCTGGCGAGTGACGAGGCCTCGTCGAATTGCACAGCGCCAAAAAAGACCCTAACGGCGTGAAAAAGGACCCAAAAGGACCCTCACTTCCCTGGGTAGACGACGACGAAGCAAACAGGCTCGGCCCAAAAGGGCAGTTGGCGTCGTCATCCTCAGGCCGCAGACGTGTTCCCTTTTCGTGTGCGCTGCTGCAGGAGGGTACGTACGGGACGACTGGCTGGCTGACTGGCTAGTTGTCGATTGCGCCTGCTCCTCCAAAGTTCCTTCCTTCCGCTACCGCTACCTGCTGTATCTGCCCTGCCTGCCTCCTCGCACTTGCCCTGTCACACCTGCAGTCCTGGTGCACCTGCACCTGCGCCTGCTGCTGCCACAGAGAGAGAGAAAGAGCGAGAGGGAAGGAACACACACACGCACCAGTGCACCTTCTTCGTGCCCCGTCAGCCAAGGACGCCCGGCCCCGACCCTCTCATCTCCCCGCGCTAGTCCCAATCGGGCAACATCGTCCATCGGCTTACGCGTCCCTCTTTCCCTCCCGGCGTCCCTCACTCCTCTCCCCCCTTCCTGCTATGGTCTGTTGGAGGCTGCTAGTCTGCTTTCCTCGTCTTCCCTCCTTCCCAGCGAACATTATCCCTGCTCAGCCTGCCCAGAGTCCGCTTGGCCCGCCTTTCTGCCCCCTGCTCTTCCGGGGACCAGGCACCCAAATCATTCAAGAAACGGAGTCCCCGTGCGCTGCTCCCTTTTGTTACGCTTCCCATACATCCATCGCCCAGGCCCCCCCAAACGTCCCGCCGAAGTCCATCTCTGGTTCCTGTTTCCTTTTCCTCTTTTTTCCCCATCAACGCCCACCAACACCAACCCTCTCCGACTTCTTCTTCCTCCTGCAGTCAATCCAACCACCAAAACAGACATCCACCTCAGGCATTGACTTCCATCGTCACGAGCCTCATCCATCTAGCCGCGTATTACAAACCGATAAACTCCAAAGAGATTTCCACCCCGTTGTCTACGGGGCCTCACCAACACAAGCAGAGGTTCGCCACAGATCTGGTGCTGACCTGAATCCACCATCCTACATATATCGATACCTAAGGGATCGAACCCTTCCACTCGACGACAATGACGACCTCGAATCATAACGTCGACAACATCGACGCCCTCCTTGACTTCAGCGAGTACGACAACATGTCCTACCAGTCCCCCTCACTCTCTCCCGCCGCTACCACAAAGAACACCTTCACCCGCCCGTCCGTGAGCACCGTTGCGACTCCGACTCTGCCTTCGGCATCACAACCCCTTACTGGCCCGAGTCATCAATACGATCTCTACAAGCAGCAGACTGGCATCGTGCCCGGCGCACTCGCCAGCACTTTGGCCGTGAACGAGATCAACCCCCACATCAGCGGCTACAACAGCGGCTACGGTATGGAATATCTCGGTGGTGGCTTGAGCCCCGGGAACGACCTTTTCGACTTTAACACCTCTCCCTCGCAGAACTCCACTGGTCTTGACATGGACATGGAGTTCGACTCTCCCCCGGATTCCCAGTACTTCTTCCCTAACCCCACTGTCAACCCCTCGGCCATTGCCGGTCAAGAATCGCCAGTTGTGCCATCTCAGCAGAGCAACGTCGGCCGACTTTGGCCTGGTATGCACTCCCAGGCCGCCCTCGCCAAGGCCCAGGCCCAGCAGAGGCAACAACAGCAGATCATCCAGCAGCAGCAGCAAAGGCAGCAGCAGATGGGCAACAAGCCACGCACCAAGAGCCAGCAGCCGACCGACCCCATCGTGGAGCAGAAGATCACTCAGCTCCTCAACTCGATGCGTGCTAAGCCCGCTCAGGAGGGTGACAGCCCTACCCCTCTCATGAACCTGCCCCGATCTAAGAAGGACGAGGAGGACATGGATGAGGATGAGAGACTTCTTGCCAGCGAGGAGGGCAAGAAGCTCAGCAGCAAGGAGCGCCGCCAGCTTCGCAACAAGGTTTCCGCTCGTGCTTTCCGTTCCCGTAGAAAGGGTAAGTTCAACAAACGCCGCCTCACAGAAACATTTGACTGACCATTTGCAGAATACATCACTCAGCTCGAGGCCGAGATTGCCAACAAAGTTTCCGAGAACGGTGATCTGCGCGCCCACAACCGTGCCCTCCAGGATGAGAACAAGCGCCTGCAGGATCTCACTCGCATGCTTCTTGCCTCGCCGTCCTTCTCCAACTTCCTTGACCACCTGAGCACCAACCCTCAGGCTGCTCCCCAGCCCGCCGCTCCCGTCAAGGTCGAGAGACAACCCGAGCAGCGCCAGATCCCTAAGGACATCAACCCCTACGCCAACCAGGGCCAGCAACAGCAGATTGGTGTGGCCATGGTTCCGGAGCAGAACATGGACTTCTCAATGCTGAACATAGACAACGATGCCTACAACTTCCAGCCTCAGGTTTTCGCTGTTCTCGAGACTCCTGACGTCCCCGTTACCATCGACACCAATGTTCTCTCTGGCAAGTCCTCCAACTTTGTAGGTGAGCAGTTTGAGTCGGATGACGAGAAGATCGAGCTCCCTACTCTTGAGGCCCCCAAGGTTCTTGCTCCCGAGATCCAGTCTCAGGTTCCCGCCGAGGAAGAGGTGTTCGACGACGAGTTCGAGAATGACCCGGAGTTCGCCCTTTACCACTCTTCTCCTGCCCCTGCTTCCGAAGGCCCTATCGAGTTGGACGCAGAGGTCTTCTCTCACGTCGACATTTTCGGTGGTGTTGAAACCGAGAAGGTCCTTGCCCGCTACGAACTGGTCGATGCCTCCGAAGAGGAGCAAAACGCCTGTGTGGCCATGGCCAAGGTGCAACGCATCGCGGCCAGCCTGGAGCCCGTCCTCGCAAGGTTAGAGTCACTTGTTCTCTAATTTCACACTCTCTACTCCACTTTCATTTTAGCACCATTATTACGGGCATTGTGTTCGCTACACCATTTCTGTGCATACTAGCTTGATATCTGGGACTCGGCGTTGGGATTGACATGGGGATCGACTACACCCAAACCGGGATAGGCATTTATTTCTCTTACTTTATTTTGTGTTGCGGTGGATGAAAAGAATTCTACAGGGACCAGCGGGTTCAGTATGATTGATGATTGTTACTATGGGCGAGAAAGAGGTGGGATCACGGGTTGCCATGGGCATCGTGTACTAGATGGATTGAGCACTCCCGCAACTCGATCTGATGAATACAATAAGAATTCGAAACAAACAAAAAGTATAAAAAAAAAAAACCCCCTTGCCATCACTCATTCCCATTGTGACCGCTATCATGCTGCCGTGCTGTGATGCTCGATTCTCTAACTTGTCTCACGTTGGTGTTCTGTGGATCCACACGACAAGATGAATCACCAAGTGTCGCGTGGCATCTTCCAGAATCCCCACCCATGTCAACCAGCGTCCATTTACCATCGTCCCGTTTACAAAGTGTTTAGCTTCGGTCCGGTTTATGTAAGGGCTCTTTCAGATACCGATCTCGCGTGGGCCGAATGGTTTGGATGGAATGGATATTTCCGAGTGAGTCCCACGTTCCGGGGCGGCCAGGTGGGATGTATGTATGAATGGGCCACTGGATAACATGACTCCCTGAAACGTTGTCGTCCGCTGTCCGCTTTTGACACTCAACACCAGAGAGACCGGTACAAGGTGATGGAGGCCTCTGGTTTTCCCCTTCTTCTTTCTCTCCCGGATTCCCTGCTGCAGTGCCCCCGGCTTTGGTGCGACGGGAGGTTGGCAGGTGTTGCTGGTGATGTGATGCCCTAGTAGGCTGGTTTGATTTGGTTTGGATTCGTCTGCTGCCATTGTGTTGGAAGTTATCAGTCTCTAAGTTTCTGAATCAAACTCAGCTGGGGATCATTCATCCGGGGAGTTAGGAGAGATGAGATGACAGGATGCGGGCTGCGAGATCGACGATGCATTGCAAGGATTATCAAACGGATGGATGTCAGACTTGATACCGAGACTCTGTGAGTTCCGGCTCACAAGCTGACCATCTCATTGTCGCGATCAGGCAGAAATTGATGCCGGGAAATTACCAGATCAAAGCCTACCCACACAAGATCATTGAACCAAGACATGATGAGATCGAATGCCATCAAAGAGAAAATTGTGTATTAACGGATACCATTAGATGTCATCAACGTATTACCGACCCATATTGCAATACTTATCATATACACCGTCAGATCATTCACAAATCATCCCAATCTTCCCGAATCAGCTCAGCGCCCTTCTCCCCAATCATGAATACCGACGCGACGATGTTGACATCCGGCAGGACGGGTATGATGCTGCAGTCCACAACCCGTAGCCCGTCGACGCCGTACACGCGCAGCCTGGGGTCCACGACGCCGCCTTTCGCCTCGGGGAGCATCTGGTTTGTGCCTGAAGCGTGCCAGTTGGGAATCGTGTTAGCGCGGACGTAGGCAAGGATGGCGTCCTCGTCGTCTTCGGTCACCGTCACCCCGGGGGAGACCTCGCCGTTATTCGGGCCAACGGTGAACTGGGCCATGCGCGGGTGCGAGAGGATCTTGCGGAGGTACTTGAAGGAGGCGATGGCGATTATACGGTCGACGGGGTGAGCGTAATACTACCTGGCGGTCAGTCTTGGTGCTTTTCAGGTCATCTCCCCATAGGAGAAGCAGAGAGAAGCGTGGCAAGGAAGGAAAGCGGGGAGGGACTCACGTTAGGGTTGATCTTAGGGAACTCGGCCATAGAGTTCGACCGCAGCGTGACGTTGCCCCTTGAAAGCGCCACCATACTGGACGCCGTCAAGGAGATGTACGTCTCGTTGCTGCGAGGCGTATAGTACGGCGTGGGCCCGCTGGGGTAGAAGACGCTCTCGAAGAGGTATTCGATGTGTGACTGGTTCGCGAGCCCCGCGGTGATGATCTCGCCTGCGCCGATGTTGTTGAGCTCGGCCTCGGAGAGTTTCTGGAAAGCATTGGTGATGCCCGAGGGCGCCGTGTACTGGCCCGTCAGGTTCGTGTAGAACTCGTTCTGGGCCTCGCGCAGGGCCGAGTACGTCGCAGCCATGTCCGAGGTGGAGAACTCGGGGGTCGAGGTTGCCATGATGCTGAAGACAGAGTGGTCATTGAGGCTTGGGTGGATGGGTTAGTGAAAGGGAACCATGAAGAAAGGAGAGGGCAACGTACTGCTGGCCGACGTTCTCGTTGATGTGGACGGGCTCGATGGCGAATTCCTTGAGTTGGGCGGAGGGACCGACTCCCTGCGTCTTCGGTCAGATGCGTCTCTTATTAACCTGGAGACACCGACAACTTACAGAAACCATCAACAACTGAGGCGAGTTGAAAGCACCCGCGCTAACAATGACTTCCTTCTTCGCCTTGACCTCGTGGACAATGCCCGTAGGATGGTCCATGAACGCGACGCCCTCGGCGCGGGGCTTCTCCCCAGACTTGTCAAAGTTAATCTTCCACACGGGTGCGAAGTACAGCACGTCCAGGTTCTTGCGGCCGAGAGCCTGCTTGAGGTAGCTGTCGTAGCTGGAACTGCGCAAGAAGTTCGCATCGAGGTGGCCGGTGCCCTGCTTGACGCCCGTGCTGTTGCCCGTGTTGTGATCCTCGACGATGGGGATCTGTAGGGCCTCGGCGGCGGCCTCGATGAAGCCGACGCCCGAGGGCGGGACGTAACCCTGGAAGCCGAGCTGAAGAGGCCCGTCGGCGTAGGCGGAGGGGTCGTGGGTCTTGTAGGAGACGTCGAAGCCTTTCACTCCATGGTCATCTGGGGGGTTGAAGTGCGTGCCCTGAGATGGTTAGTGAACCGTCCCGTTGCAAACATCATGCTCAGCGAAAACAGAGGAAGCGCATTACCTTTACGAATAACGGGTAGACATCACTCCATCCCCACCCCGGATTGCCGATCTTGACCCAGTCGTCGTACACAGATGCGCTACCGCGGCCGTAGTAAAAGCCGTTGGTCACGCTGCTGCCGCCGAGGCACCTCCCGCGGTGGTAGCGGAGAATCCGATCGTCGAGATGCTCTTGAGGGGTGGTGTAGAAGGACCAGTCGATGGCAGTGCCGCCGAGGAACTGGTTGCCGCCGGGCGGCTTGTAGGCCGATACGACCTCGGGGTTCGGCCCCGCTTCGAGGACGAGGACCCGCTGGTTGCCGGATTCGGAGAGGCGGTTTGCGAGGACGAGCCCGGCGGTGCCGCCTGAGGGGTTGTTAGTCTTGCATTCGTGGAGCTGCAGCGTGAGGACAATGCGACACACCTCCTGCGATGATAAAGTCGTATTCATCCTCAATGGTCGCGCGGTCGATGCCCTTGATTGGCGCGGCAGAAGCTCCGGCAACGAGCGCCAGGAGTGTCAGGGTGAGCTGCATCGTGGGGCAGATCTTCGGGAACAACAGCCGACAAGACAGCAAATGGCAGATCAGAGTCGACTAAGCTACCGCAGTGATATCTGGGCGACGTTGAATGGGCCTTACCAAGGTCTGCAGCTATTTATATGCCACTCGGCAAGAGGGGAGCTAGGGGACCTCATATACCCGGCTGTGATGATCAGTTCCGCCTATTGAGATGAACAGAGCCGAGTCAGCCCTTCTTGGCCCATCAAGATTGCAAGGCATTTTGAGTCTAAGCCAACCCAACTCCCAGTTACGCATCATCATGCGTCATTCCACCGCGGATTGTTAGACCGGGCGAAGGCGAGGCGTGCCGTAGGCTTGCTTGGCGAGGAAGGAATGGAGTGGCTGAACGTTTTGATGTTGTTCCTTTCTGGGCACAAAGTAAACATTGGGGGAAACCCGGGGGAGGAGAAGCTGCATGTGCGCGCTGAGATGCAGCTTGGCTTCGGGTAATAGAGATAGGCATACGGACAGATGACGAGAAGCGAGCTCCGTGGTTCGCTGGTTTAGACGGGACCTAGACACGCGAGGAGGGGCTGGGCTTTTTTACTCTGCAGATCATCCAAAATGCGCCCGAAATCTTGACATCGAGGAGCGTTTACGTGGCTGCGTGGGCAGAGGCACAGCTGCATCTTTCGATGGCGGGATTGATGAGAGGCAGGCACCATGCCACATTGGAATCCCAACGTGCGCAAAGGATGGAGAGAGCGACGTATGTCAAGACATTCCGCCGGCCAGGATCATTGCTAGCGTTACGTGCCAGCGGTGCCGGGGGATTAGAACCTCTCCTCCTTTTCCTGCGATGCCAGCCAGTGCGAAGCTAGTCTTACTTTAAATACGACCCTAACGGAAAGTAAGTTGCTCGTCATCCAAACTGCGGAACGGATGCCCTACTTTTATCAGTCAAGGGGGGAGAAACAAGATGGAACCATCAGATGGATATGGGAGGAAGCGGAGGCTGGAGAAACTTACTGTAATACATCGCAATGCGGGAGAGAAGGCCAAGCCAGTAGATGCACTCTGGAAGGATCCGGCCGACATGCTACTATGGTACAACGTGGCGCCCACATCAGCCTGCCTGCTGGCGCCAAGCCCACCCAGTGCCCCTCCTCACACCATCCCCCCTTCTCTCTCCCTGGTTTTCTCCCCGCGTCGCCTAAGAATCGGTGTGAGATTCGAACTTGGGTGTCACAAGAGCCGGTGAAACTGATGACAAGGTGGGCCTCTTGAAGTCTTGTTTTCCGATGTCGATGTCTCAGGACACAGGCAGATTCGGGGCGTTCGGTCTAACTTCTGTTGCTCTTGGCATGTACACAACACGTTTAACGTATTCCGCGTATACAGGGCTCAACTGGCAAGATACCGAGTCGCTTAAGTGTGGATTCGATCGTATGTGTGAATCACTTGGTGCACGGTACTAACGGGATATTCGGATGTGTAATGCTTGAGGCTGCAGGCTGCTGCGGGGGCTGCCGCGCCTTGTTGATCGGCATCTACTCCGTCTTAGGCAAGTTCATGTTCCTTTTCAGAGAGAGCTGTCTCACATGATCCTGTTTCGCAGGTCCGATGGCAGCCTGGTGAGGCCAGTGTGTGCGTGTTTGCCCAGGGAGACATCGATGTCTTAATGCCTGATGTGGTATGTGCTAATCACGATTGGGAGTTCCTTGCCAACTTGAATTAATTGGCTTGCAAAATTACTAACTTTTATACAATCAATTACCATGCGCATGGAATCCCGAATTCTTCGGGTTGTGTAACGTCTCCTTTGAGACTTAGATCATCGACATCGGCGTATTGTAAGTGCGGAATGTGATTCATGGAAATATGGTTCAACTTCTAAAGTTCAATGCAGTATCGAATGCAATCAACTGAATGGGAGAAATATATGCATATAGTACGAGGAGAAACCTAGTGGTCATGTGAAAGTCAAATATCCGACCAAAGCTTGTATCAGAGCAAGTTTTTAATATCTTAAATTACACTGCCACCGTCCAAGATGGTAAGCCGGAAAACGAGCCATAGTCGATCAAGTATATTAATAGCCTGAGCCAATTAATGAATCGTTAGGCCAGATAGAGCAGGGATTGTCGCAGCTAAAAGGGGCTCTGTCTCTCTGCCTTGTCTTCTAATATGCCTTATCCTACATCTTAGGTGCTGAACGTCTTAAGTCGTAATATCGCGGCCCTGGCCACTGAGCCGGTTGGGCTTGCTCATGTTGCGTCTACCAACAACTCGATTCGGGCTGTAAAACTGTATGATTGGATACTGTTCATTCAAGAATATGTCCTTTCATGAATGGAGTCTTTGGTGATCTCGTCGACCCAAATCAAGCTTTAGAGCTCGTGCCATACAGCATCTCGAAGATCTCGGACGTGGTCTGCTTATCAAGGGCTACCTTTTGGTATCTTCTTCTCAGTTTCTTCTTGTCGTAAGAACACAAGTTCGGGACAATAGAAATCAAGATCGTTGGCACCGTCTGTACGAAGACTTAGGAGGATAGCCGAACGCCGCCCCGTCTCGTTTTATTACTCACTGCAAACCAGTAGCAGCTGGCCATTCTATCATGCTTTGATATAGTTTCCAAGTATTTCCGTCGCTTTCCTCTGCTTCAATGCCGAGACCAAACACATATTTTCCCGGAGCAATGACCCATCTATCTTCTACCCACCGAGCCGCATCCTGCTTGTTGACCTTTACAGTCAAACGGAGCGACTCCTGTGGCCTCATAACTGGAGTCTTGTCAAAACAGACGAGCATGACTTCATGTTTATCCGCTGCCGGCCACTTGTAGAGCTGGACGACTTCGGCTCCATCACGGTTCCCGGTGTTCACAACCGACACATCAACCATCCAGCAGCCACTATCGGGACAGCTGATGGACATAATGTTTTGCTGAAAGTTGGTATAACTTTGTCCGTAACCAAACCACCATTGCGGCTGCGTTTGTGTTTGGTGACTGTACCAACGATATCCAACTTGGTAGTACTTTTTGTACTTGACGGTTCCATTTACGCCCGGCCATGACTCCGGATCATGGGCAAATGGAAGATCGAAGTACGCTTTGGGCCAGGTGATGGGCAGTTTTCCGGAAGGGTTAACAGTGCCTAGTAGGATATCTTCCAATGCGTTTCCCGCTTCCTGACCGCCATACCAAGCCTGTACGAACGTAAACGCACGATCAATCCAAGGTAAATCCACCGGCGACCCAGACTGTGTGACAAGTATGAGCCTGTCAGGACGCTGCACCTTTCGCAATAGAGCATTCACAAGATCATCTTGACCTCCAGGCAAGGCCATTGATTTGCGGTCATATCCCTCGCTCTGGTCTGGCCAAGGCTCTTTTCGAGCGCAAGCTTCCACGCAAACCAGGTATGATTTCCCTGCCTCGAGATACTTCTTCCCGGTAAGCTAAGCGCTACCGAAAGAGTAAAAAATCTCCCCAAGCTCTGTTCAGTTGCGGTTGTCGACAACAAACTCGTCGTCGACTCGGAGCGTCGCATCTACGACATGCTGCCTCGGGAGTCAAACCCAGGAGCCCGTGTTTTCCTGCCAGTTGCAAAATCCGAGCGGATGACTTTTGGATTGCGGACAGTGCCTTCTCTGTATCTTGTTTGTCTGTAGATACAGCTTCTAGCAACTTTTGGCCTCGCTGTTCGGGTGGCACTGGCATCTCAAGATCTGTGCCGGCAAGAATACTCTCTAGTGTCGAATTCGTGCCGCCCCACCCACTCATCACGAGACCCTGAAAGCCCCATTGCCTACGAAGGATGTCTTCCATCACCCGGGTGTCCATATCAGCATGGTTTCCGTTAACTGAGTTGTATGCTGTCATAAGGCATTCAGGTGGGCAAGATGCCCGGATTACCATTTCAAATGGTTTGAGATAAATCTCGCGCAACGCTTGTTCGGGGATCTGTGCGTCAATACTGAATCTCTCGTGCTCCTGCTCGTTGGCTACACTGAAGAGACAAATACTAGCCATTTGCCTCCAGTCCAATGATGCTAGCCAATGCCTTATTGCCTACGACCTTGCGAAGGAAAACCTACAAGTGCTTCGGTGTCGCCGCAACCTTTCCATCTTCCTGTACCCCTGCTACATACTCTACCGCAAGGGAACCAGTAAGGAAGGGGTCTTCGCCAAAGCATTCGAAGTTGCGTCCGCCCAAGGGGTTACGAGCACAGCAGATCGTGGGTGCGAGAAGGACGTGGGCAGACTTGGTTTTCACCTCTCTACAGAGCAGGCGGCCGAGATATCTCAATTGTGGTCCGGACCATGTAGCTGCTTGGCACATTGGTCCCGCAACAAAAGCTGCCTTCGTGCCGTCAACGCTAAATCTCCCTCGGGTACCTGACGGCCCGTCTGTTGACTATGTCCTCGTAAGTCTGTGTCTCAATCGAGAGAAGCCTGGAGATGAATTATGCTATTTTCCCTCCACAGCCACAGTTTTGAGACCAAATCTAACTTTGATAGAGCCAATTTCATGCTTGGAAATGTCCTGCGTATGCGAAACATCCGAAACAGCAAGTAGTGAGACTTTGTCCTCGAGCGTAAGTCGCTCGAGCAGTTCATGTATGGACTGAGTGTCTTCAATATGGTTACGTCTGCCGTAGGCTCTTATTTTGCAGATAAAATGAGACGAAGAAGTTTTAGTAAGTTTTCGTTTATACACTTTTCTGGGAAAGTCCCATACGATATTTCATCTTAGGTTCCTACTAATGTTCCCGTCATAGTTATTGATACAGCGTTCATATCTTGTATTTTCGTTATTGTTACAGTATTGACAAAGCTGTACCGTATTGACCCAATACTTTCAACTTTAGCAGCCCAAGTAGCGATGATCTTCCTTTTTATGGGTGCATATTCATTAGTCTGGACACCACTAGCAACCCTATATACCCCGTGGAGGTTCTGTCTTACTCAACCCGAGGCAACGGACTGGGCCTCTACAATGAAATCGTCTACACGATGGCATTTTTGAACACATTTGCCATCCCTTACGCAATGGAATGGTCCAATTGGGGCTTCTATCTGATCACAGCGTTTTGGCACATCTTACTCGAGTTGCCTATCATGTACTTCTATTTCCCGGCCACGAAGGGCAAAACATTGGAGGAGATTGATGAGATCTTTGAAGGCACAACCTGTAGTGCTTCAGACGTTCTTGTTAGCGACGTTCTTAGAGGACAACCCAAGGTGTCAGCGAACTAGGGCAGCATCTAAAGAGGTTGTTTCTACAATTCATAAGCCTGTAGGGAATATCAGACCAGCCTTCTGATGCAAAGCTGAATGCATGTTTGAGACTCAGAGTAAAACGGTCGCTCAGCAACCTGTAGAGATTTCCAGCATACCACGAGCGCGCAGTGAGAACTGCAGACAGCTTAAATGTCGCCCTCATATATTTTCAGCTTTTTTCTACCAATACCTTGCACGCTCATTGTCTATCTTCTTTTTACGTATTTTAACGTGCAAAAACTAGGTAAAAGAGGCTATATGTTAATGACTGGACCGAAGATAGATGCTGGTCAGCTAGACTTCACATGGCCCTTCCGTCTGGAAATCTCAAAGATGATTTGGGACATGCAAATGGTAACATATTCAGGTCTCTGCAATAATGAATATCAAGTACACTTGTGACTGAACAGTTTAGGACACGACACAACCCCCCTAATCTTCTAATTCGACATTGCGACTTTTTTAAGCCTTATTTTCTCTCTGGTGGCGTGAAAAGGAGAGTCGATACAAGGTGGGTGTAAAAAGTGTGTGTATTTGTGTGTGTGCATATGAACAACGAAATGTCACGAAGAATAGTTATGGGATTTGTTTCTCTATACATCCCAACGGGCTAATTTGTATTATGACAATATCGTTTCGATCATGTCTGACTCCGTCAACAGGCAAGACTTTATTTCTTAGCCGGGTTCCTGGGTCCATCTACCGCCTTTTCTACAGTGCCGGCGATGCCGCCCTTGCTAGCATCGAACTGGCTTCCAATCGCACCATCCTTCGAGAAAGGACCGCCAACAGCCTCACCTATTCAATTATTAGTAGACGTGCCAATGAAACCGTCTTCGTAAATCTCAAGACTTACCGATTTGGCCGATGTTACCATCGGGGTTGAACTGTTTGCCAATTGCGCCCTCTGAGGAGATGACGCTAGGCTTCGCAGGGTTGGTGTCCTTCTTCTGGCCAGCGGCCTCGGCGGTGTTGTGGATAGGGTTCTGGGACGACATGGCTCTGACTCTAGATGCTGATGCAGCGAAAACTTTGGTCTGTCTGAGGGCGATTCTGTTCATTGTTGAATTGTGTGATGAGGAAATTGACCGGAAGACGTTCCTGGTCTGGATACTTATAGGATTGGTGATGCTTATGCGCGTCATCTTTGGCGCACAACATGTACTCGAAATGACGTTGTTGACGCACCGAATAATAGTGACATCATGAAGGTCAACCAACCACAAACTCACTAGGACACATGTAAAAGAATCACAAGAACGGAATTTTAAAACGAATCATCGCTCAATTGGGACATTTCCTCCTGGAGCTTGCCGCAACCGTCTGCGTATATCCAAATGAAGGGCCTTGAGTTTGTTCGACGGCTTTTCCGACTGGCGTCAGCCTCGAGCACTGTGGCTGAAGAAGTGGATTCTGCGTTTAAGCCTGCGTCAATTATTGTTTGCTGGCCTACCAATCTGACGATGGTCAAGTGGAGGCCAAGCGTTGGATTAATCATTGGTGTCCACCCATAGCCCAGGACCAAATTATAGTACATAGTATTGCTTTCGATGTGCAAAGGGTCTGCCAAGTCGATCAGCATCAATACAGAGAAAGATACCGTATCATGGCGCTATGGCTAGACTTTTATGATGGGCTACTTATAGTCCATTGGCATGGGGGACTTTTCCCCCGGCCTTTGCGCATGTAACTATTATCAGCAGGTTGCCTCATTATCGGACAAACCTTGCAGACGTCAAGGCCTACTACTTGAGCGGCCATGTAAATGAATCTAAGAGCAAACAAGAAGATAAAACTCGGGACATTTGTTCGGAAGGCGACGTTTGCGGGGTTTTGTGAGAGCATGTATGATGATG
This sequence comes from Colletotrichum incanum, assembly GCA_001625285.1. Classification (NCBI taxonomy): domain Eukaryota; kingdom Fungi; phylum Ascomycota; class Sordariomycetes; order Glomerellales; family Glomerellaceae; genus Colletotrichum; species Colletotrichum incanum. The sequence continues at coordinate 16,780 of LFIW01000563.1, forward strand.
CAATCCATTCCGAATAGTTAACACAAAGTTACTATGGGCGCTTTTTCGATCTCTAACGTATTCTTCATGCATACAAAACAGCCCTGCTTGCATCGCTTCATATCAGTAAAAACTCCTGTCTCTATCCCAAGCTTAGGAGTCACCATCGTCATTGCCGCCCGGAAGGAAATCATGCGATCCTTCTGAGCGTAAAACCCCGATTTTCGACTGCAAGTTAGGTGGAGGCACTTCAATGAGTCCGAGAACGATCGCCGCCTCTCGCTTTCGCCAGCATTGCTGCAGAGTTGCCTCATCCTGATTTTTCATCCAGCGACACTTCTCACAGCCGAAGCGGAACCTCTCCATCTCCTGATCGATGAAGAGCTTCAGCTCCGCCTCGTTTAGGGATATCGGGAGAGTTTTGACAGTAACGGCGGTATTACTAGGCCAATGATCTGTTTGCTGCTGCTGCTCTTGGGGTAGGTTCACTTCCAAGTTCGGATCAGGCGGCAAGACAGAGCTAGGTGACTGCAAAGGCGAAGACGTGAAATTGACGAAGTTCGACATGTCCGACTCAAACATCTGGGCAAAAACAGTCAGTGTCTCGGTAAGAAGGGAAGCAACTAGCAAGCGTACAAATATATCTTGACTAACCTGAGAGTCATCAGAATAGATGGCAAAAGGCGAGCTAGATGAGGCCGGAGCCATCGATGGGAGAGAAGTCGATGAGGCAAGGGTTGCCGCCTGACGAAACCCATCGAGCTGTAATTTGTCAGTATACCTGAAACAATAACATGAACAAGATACATTTACACGAGAAAGGTTTGGAAACCCGTATCGAAGACTCAGGGGTGCCGTAGGGGATGACAGCATAGGCGAGTGCATAGTGGGAGCTGGCATATAAGAGCCTTTAGCCACCGTCTCGACGTTCCGACCCAGGCTAGGTGAGACCGCTGTCATCGTAGGACTACGGAGAAGCGGAACATTGCTTGTATGGAGAGACGGACTCTGAACCACTTCGGTCGTTTGCTGCAGCAACTGCTGGTCTTGTGCTTCTTGGTGTTGCGCTCGGAGTCGAGCCTGGGATAGAACATCCTCCTTTTTCTTTTTGTTACGTGCTGCCGAGGCTCGTCTCTTCTCCCGACAGCTAGCACACTGGGCACGAGGCTGTTGTTGTCCCATGGGGCTCATGTGTTCATATTCTGAAAGCGGTCTGTCTTTGCTACATTTGGTGCACTTCTTAGAGCCTCTGGTAGTGCTTTTTGGCGCAGTGGAAACATTGTTACATAGTATCGAGTTGCGCGAAGAGTTCACCAACGCAGTGTGAGATGGAGTAGGAGACGTAGATAGCTGGATAAAGCCGTTGACTGGCGAAAAGGACGAAGAGAACACGGGCAGTAGAGCCGTAGGTGCAGATGAAACAGCAGTCGGCAAAGTCGGAATAAGGCGGACGGGGCCTGTAGGGTTTCGCAGGGCCTCCAGTGTCGGCGAAACGTATGTTGGCGGCCCAGCCTGACTCGGTTCTTCTAGGACTTGTTGAGGCATAGGAGAGAGCAACCTGGTGGGTGTACAGACGTTTCTTGGACTTGGAGCCTGCACAGGTGCCTGGTAAGGGTTTTGAAGCAAAGTTTGCACGGGTGTCTGGCTCTTCGTCAGAGCAGCATCTGTAGAGGTCGAATGGATAGCCATTGACGACGAACTAAAAGTCATACCAGGGAGACAAGGAGAATTCGTATTTATCGGAGCACTGGCGGTGTCCTCAGTTGGTGGTGACTTTGACGACATCGGCGGCGAGTCAAAGAGGGAGTCGAGATCGTTGATGTCCATGGCTGCTGACGTGGACTGGAAGTGATAGAAGCCTTTCCAGTGGGCTGCTTTGTTGGGCAAAAGAAACAGAATGAGGAGGAGAAGTAGAAGGAGACGGAGAAGTAGAAGTAGAAGTAGAAGAAGTGTAAAAACACAACGCTACGAAGGATGAAACGAGAATCCTCTAAGTGAAGCCCAGGTGAAGATTGCTGGAAGAAACGCGAAACGTGAAGCATCATACGATATTTGTCAAAATGAGAAAAGTGAAAAGGAAGAACAGGTGAAGGATTGAAAAATTGAAGAAAAAAAGAAGAAAAAAAGAGGTGACTGGGGAGGTCTCTCTTTTTTTTTTGCCCGCCAGCTTCTTCCCTCCATTTCCCTCTCTCTCGGTCTCTGTCGCCGACGCCGTCCTTTCCTGCGACCTCGCGAGTATTCTAGACTCCAGTTGTTTTAATAGTGACTTATCTTTGTAACAAGACTTCTTACAATGCCCGAGAAAACGATCAAATTGATGCAGTCGTTATCTCCAGAAACATTTCCTTTCATCAATAAGTTCTTCTCTTCTTTGATTAAATGTTTTGTAGTCTTGCTCTTGTATTCAAGACCAAAGTACAGCACAGTCGTGGTTGTCAATTACTCCACACCGGATGCATATCACAGTCACTCACTTGTAGGTTCTTCTCAGCATCGGTGTCTACGTGTGTGTGGATGGAGCTGTTTGCAACATCAACTACAGGTAACCGGCAGTATATGAGCAATTGCACTCGACTCACAAGTCGCTTTAATCCCCAACAGAGTGCTGTGTATTTCGAGATCGATTGGTAATCCATAACACAAACCCTTCCAATTTATGTAAACACCATGACACTCACCCATAGATTCATAAATTATTGCCTCTGTTAAAGCAGAATTGGAGCTCACGTAAATTCATTACAAGTCATATACACTTACCTTCACTCTGTTCCTTGGGGTCCGAGTCCGTAGCATCCAGAAGTACTCAACTGTCATGCCTACTGGCCAATTAGGATATGCCTATGAGACAACTGAAGGACTCAACTGTAGACAACGACAACCATACCTAGAGTATACAAAGATTATATTGGTCACAACCCGTATCATTTGGAATTTCAAATGCAACTAAATGAAGGCGCGAAGGGCTAGAATGGACGCGCTATGATGTACTAGTTGCGGCAGAGGGGCCGCTCGACCTCTACTTACACCCTAGAGAAGGGGCCAAGATTTAGAAAAGCACGACCTCAATCTCGTGTAAAACTCACAGCGTTCCCCTTAGCAAAGAAGAATCTTGCCGCAAAAGCTTGATGGACGGATAATATTGATGGTGCGTGTACAAATGATACACCGAAGATAAGATAACTTGTGTAATATGTGGAACACAGCACCCATACCTCTAAGATATTGAACATAATTTTTCCATACGACTGCAAAGATATGGATTGGTGATCATTACAGTGTCAAATGTAACGCTTTGAGTTGTTGATATTAATTGTTGCATAGTGACACATCCTCCCGCACTATACTTAATTATCAAAGACTGCAACTACATCGGCAACTTAACGACCTTTCACTCGTACCTGTTGAACCCCAAACCCCGCTATGTTGATGGGTGTATTGCCCTGGTGCCATCACCAGTAACTTGAGAGACTAAAAATGATCGAGTTGCTCAACCAGCTTCTCGTCCTTCGACACCGCTGCCGCGGCGCCAACCGAGTCTTGCATAGCGTGAGGTACCAATTGGTCACCAAAAAGCTCATCCATCTGCTCAAGTGTCCGTCCCTTGGTCTCCGGATAGAAGAAGATATAGCACACCATCCCGATTAGGTTGAAGACGAAGAAGACGTAGAAATACCGGAAGCCAATGGCTGTCAATGCCTCCGGCGAGATCTGGGCGAAGATAAGGTTAACGGTCCAGTTGGTGAAGGTAGTAATGGCGTTTCCAAGTGCTCTGACTTCCACGGGAAAAATCTCGGCGGGATACACCCAGCTGATAATTCCAAGAGGAGTATAGAACATGCTGAAGACGAAGTTCATGGCAACCATGCTTCGCAATTGATTGGCATTGTTTTCGTTTAGGTACTGAGCTTGGACAGCATTGACCAACAGAGCTGCACCCATACCGGCTGCAGAGAAAATCAGGGGCTTAACTCTGCCGATGCGGTCTAGGAGCCACAGTCCAACTGTGCAGTACACGATTGACAATGCACCGCTGATGCCAATAATCATCAGCGACGTCTGGGTGCTGATACCTAAGATCTCGTAGATTCGAGGACCGTAGTAGTTGATTACATTGATTCCACTCAGAGGACCGAGCGCCTGCACTCCACAGCCCAGAACAAGGCGCTTGCGCCATGATGGCTTCGTAATTATGGACTTCCACGAGATGTCGCCGAGGGCGCGGTCGGCAAGGATGACATCACGAATTTCGCGGAACTCGAGATCGATCGTTTCCTCGTCTAAGCCGCTTCGGAGCTTGCCGAGGGAACGACGAGCGTCTTCGTGTCGGTCTCGTTCCATCAACCATCGAGGGGACTCTTGAAGAAAGTAGACGCCAGCGACGAGGATAACACCAGGCACGGCCTGAAAAGCGAGAGGAAAACGCCCTACGTACTGGTTAGACAGGATTCAAAGCTTAATAGACGAAAGCCTAAGAATACGGCCTGAAACGGGATTAAGCTAAATGCAGGGTAGGCTTACAGGAGAACTGGGACTTGGAAAAGGAGCACCCGTAACCCAACCACTGGGCAACCAGAAAACCCCAACTCAACATCCATTGCAGCAAACCAGAGAGAGTTCCACGGTATTTGGCCTCTGACAACTCAGAGGCGTACATCGGAATTGTCGATGTGACCATTCCGACAGCCGCACCGCCGATGAAGCGACCAATGATCAGCATGGCCATGTTAACTGCACCAGCCTGCAGAGCTGATCCGAGACATGAGATGACGGATCCAACAAAGATAGTATGACGACGACCAATCTTGTTAGCGAACAGCATGTTGATGATGGTGCCAAGGATGGCGCCACCTTGGAAAGCTGACACGATACCGCCGGCAACGGTGTCCGATGGGTGACTGAAGTAGGCTTCAAATGTATCAAGGGCAATGGTGGAAGTGATGATACCGGAGTCGTAGCCAAAAAGGAAACCTCCTATGGCTAGGAAGACGCCCGAGAACACAGTTGTGAGGCGTCCCATGGTTGCAGTGTGCAGAGACACAGTCGTTGCCGATGAAGAATGGTTCCAACGTCAACGTTGTCTGTTGTAGAAAAGGGACAGAGGGACGATTCAATTGAAATAGAGCCCAGTAAAGGATCAAAAAACAATACTAGAATGTTAGCCCGTAACTGCACTATTTACAGACATGTCTCCTGTTTGTCCAATGAATCAGATCGAGGTGTCATCCAGTGGGGCCAGGTAGCTTTTGTATGTGATCGATCCCCTCCTTGTTCTGCGGTCTCCGGAAACTGGGGCCCCCAGACCCCAGATCATGCTGCATCTTTACCCCGACATCACCGAGAGGGTTGGTAGTCCCTTTATTGGATTATCGGTGGCAGTCATCACAAGACGCACTTTCGAAACTTGCATGCAAGCTGTCGTCAAAGTTCGGGGCCCAATGTGGTCCGGCAGGTCGCTGTTCACTAGTGGCCGGCCGGCCCGGTGGGGGTTCTACATTGGGGTTGAAGGATGAGTGATTAACAAGAGCGCTGGAAGCTTGGGCAGGGTGTCTAATTTTTCTCTTGACAGATTGAAGGAAACCTCAATCAAGCCCAACTTGCTCTCGAGCTCGGTTCAGAACAAAGTTAGGTACAAGTCTAACGAGACGGTCATGAAGGTGAGAATACCCCAGATAAAGTATATGCGAGTTCGGGAAACCCGCCTTGGGCAATTGTTTTGGAAGTCGGAAATTCCGAGTGGGGGAAACGCTAGGCCAGGGATGGTCCTGATGTGGCGGAGAGCTTCTTTCCATTCGTCCAACCACACTTGGCGAGACTCTCGGACTGGTGCTGACATTTTCTAATGCCGAAGGGTGGTATCCCACCGACGAATCTTGGCCAAAGACTCGGCGCAATGCATCCCAAAGAACCGGGTACGGTAGCTTGCAGTGGCCTGTTTCAAGCCCTGGAGAGCCACCTTTTCGAGTGAACAACGTACCGAACTCGGTCATCTCGGTTCATTGATAAATTATCGACATGATTTGTATGCGGTCAGTTTCCTTCATTTGAGGCACAGCACAAGGAACTTGTCCGAGTTCTTGCGGAAATTCAACAATTTCATGGAAGCTTAGGTGCCAACAAGCGTTATAGAAGTGGCGCCTATATCGTGCCATCTGAGGCTACCAACTTTCACCAAACCTTTTATTTCCCCCACGCCTGTTGACCGTCCTGATGGAGGTTACACGCTGCGGCATTCATGCCTTCCATGAGACTTTAGGAATCGACGTAGATGAAATTCGCTTTTACTGGACGCTCAACTCAGATCTCGAGCATGTATTGCAGACTGCCTATCGAGTTGTTGTTTCTCTGAGTGCAGAAGGACTCGATGAAAACCCTCCTTCGGACGTCGTCTGGGACTCTGGTAAGGTAGACAGCAATGCCCAAAGAAACATACTCTGCAAGCCAGATGACGGCTTCAAATCCGCATCGTTTCACTTCTGGAAAGTGACCGTTTGGGACGAAGACGGACAAGCGACTTCCAGCGGTGCCAACGAGTTCTTCACGGCATATCCGAGGTCGAGCAGGCTGTTGCCGCCTTACAGCATGAACCAGACTTATGTACGTCAACAAGATTCGTATCTCTGAGGCTTCAACCTCTCTAACGTCTGACCGCATGAACAGATGCCACACACGAGTCTCATCTTTCGTACATGGTTTGAAGACGAACCGAACCGATGGAAGGGCGTCTGGATCGGCGACAGCAGCGATAAGCCATTTTATCTCCGGAAGCCCATACGTCTCGAACGAAAGCCCACACGAGCTATTGCCTTTGCTTCTGGTCTAGGCCATTTCAATCTCTCATGCAATGGAACTCCGGCGTCGAGTCACGTTCTCGACCCAGGCTGGACCAACTACCACCGCACGGTCCAATTCGTCGCTTATGATCTGAGCGGCGCGCTCAAAGAAGGCGAGAATGTTATTGGAGCTCACGTAGGTAACGGCTTCTACGCCGGTGACCAAGGTGACCGCTTTTTCTGGCCCATGTATGAGGATAATACGTACGTCCGTTATGGCAACGAGCTTTGTTTCTTCGCTGAGCTCCACCTTTTCTACGAAGACGGAAGCCGCGAGACCATCGTTTCCGGGCCGGACTGGAAAACCAGAAAGAGCGCGACAACACTTGCAAATATCTACGCCTCTGAGAACAAGGACCTGCGATGCTACCCTTTTGGTTGGGATACCCCAGAGTTTGATGACTCTGATTGGCAAGCGGCAATCCCTTTGACCGGTCCTCGAGGAAAGCTCACATACCAGAGCCAGCCACCTGTCACACTCCACGAAACCTTCCAGCCAGTGTCGAATAAGAAACTAGAGACGGGCGTTGTGGTATTCGACCTGGGCCAGAATGCCTCTATCATGATCAAAGTTGAGGTCAGTGGATCAGCTGGTGCCGAGATCATTATCCGATACTCTGAGAGTGTCGACGACAACGGTAGAGTCCTGATGCCAGACCCGTTGTTCAAGGAGTTTGAAACGAAGGTCTACTCCAAGGTCACCCTAGCAGGTACAGAAGATGTCGAGTTTTGGACACCAGACTTTAGTTTCACGAGCGCCAGGTACATCCAGATCGAAGGCGCGTCACTCGATCCTAGCGAGGGTCTTCCAGTCATCCACTCTGTTGTTGGCTGCCACGTATCATCTGCAGCACGTCGCTTGGGAACACTGAAGACGGACAAAGATGACGCAAACTCGCTCATCAACATGTGCTATTGGTCCTTCGTTAGCAATCTCTTCAGCTACCACACCGACTGTCCCCAGATCGAAAAGTTCGGGTGGCTCGAGGTCACCCACCTCCTTGCTCCGACAACACAGTACTTCCGCGATATTGAGGCGCTACACTCCAAGATTTTGGATGATATTTTCGATGCTCAGGAATGTGATGGCTTGGTTCCTACGATGGCGCCTGAGATCAGATACATGTGCGGACCCCTTCACGACACTATCACCTGGGGTGGTGCCATTGCATTGATTCCAGAGATAATTAAGCGGTACTACGGCTCCACTCACGTCTTTGGCAAGTTGTACCAGCCGTGCGTGCGGTACATGGAGTATCTTCGCACCAAAGAGCGCCAAGGAGGGTTGATCGAACATGGGCTCGGTGACTGGGGCAGAGACATTGCCTTTGGTAATCACCAAGCAAACATCGAGACGGCGATATATTACAAGTGTCTTCGCAACGTTGAGTTGATGGCTCGCGAACTGAAACTCGTAGAAGATGAAAAGCGATGGCGTGGATGGGCGGACCGGATCTACGAGACTTACAACCGCCACCTTCTCATCACCGAAAAAACTCAGCATCCGTACGTGTTCTACACGTCTCTTGATAACCCAGGCGTCCAAGACAGAACTATGGTCGCCCAAGCCATGGCTCTACAGTTCGGTCTCGTCCCAGCAGAACATGTAGAAGACGTACAGCGGGCCTTTTTAGACGACGTTGCCGACTGTAAGATCAGAGCCGGTGAAATCGGCCTCAAATGGTTGTGGAACACGCTCGCAGATGTCGACAGGCCGGATATTGTCATGGCAATGGCACGGCAGGAGGAGCACCCGTCTTACATGCGCTTCTTGAGACGTGGTGAGACAACCCTGAACGAGTTCTGGCAGGACGCTTGCCGCAGCAAGTGCCACGACATGCTTGGGACCATTTACGAGTGGTTCTACGAAGCGGTTCTCGGTGTCAAGGTTGAAGAGGACGCGTACAAGACTTGGACAGTTAAGCCGCCTTTGAAGTCGGAGTTCAACCTTGTCGAGGGAAGTTTCGAGTGCCCGTATGGGCCAATTGAGGTTACCTTCAAACGTGAGAGCGAGGACGTGCAGATGAAAGTGACGGTGCCGACGAGTACCACAGCAACTTTGTTAATGCCAAGAGATGAGAGTAAAGTTGAATTCACCCGGGTAGGTAGCGATCGGATCAGGAACGTGTTCGGAACGAAGGTGAAGTTGCTGCCAGGCAGATACAGCCTGGTCCTATTTCCATAGAGTGACTGAACACTACAATTCATTTTCCAAGTGCTATCAACTACTAGCTGTTGGTCCTGGTACTACAATCTTGTGCCCATGTTAACGTGGACAGCCTTGATTTGGCTGTATGCTTCCAAGCCTGCCTCGCCCAACTCTCTGCCAATACCACTTTGCTTAACGCCGCCAAATGGAACGCGTGGGTCACTGTCTTGCGTGCTGTTTATCCACACCATACCGGACTCGATCTCCGATGCCACGCGGTGAGCACGCTCGATATTCTGCGTGAAAACAGCAGCGCCGAGGCCGTACTGGCTGTCGTTGGCCAAGGCGATGGCGTCCTCCTCGGTCTTGAAGCTGGCGATGACTACAACGGGACCAAAGATCTCTTCACCCCACACGCGCATTTTCGTGGTGACGTTGGTAAAGACCGTGGGCGCGACGAAAAAGCCCGTGCCCTTGCCGCCAATGTTCAGAGGCTCGCCGCCGGCCGCGAGCCTGGCGCCCTCTTTCTTTCCGATATCAATGTACTCTAGCACGCGTTCATACTGGACCTTGGACACTTGGGGCCCTTGGTAAGTATCATTGTCCCATTGGCTTCCGACCTTGCTGACGGTCTTGAGCGTCTCGAGGAACTCGGGAATGAACTCATCATACACAGACTCCTGGACCAGAATTCTTGACGTCGCGGTGCAGATCTGGCCCTGGTTTGACATGATTCCCATGTGCGACCACTTGACGGCTTGCTCGAGATCCGCGTCACCAAAGACGAGCAAAGGAGATTTGCCGCCGGTTTCAAGGGTGATGTTTTTGAGAGTCTTGGCCGCCTCGCCCATGATGACTCTAGCTGTCGCCGTGCTGCCAGTGAAGGCGACCTTGTCAACCAGGGGATGGCTCACCAACGCACCACCTGCGACGCGGCCGTAACCGTTGACGAAGTTGACCACGCCAGGCGGAAATCCGGCCTTCTTGATGAGGGTACCGAGAAAGAGGATGCTGAGAGGAGTCTGCTCGGCGGCCTTGAGCACGACGGTATTCCCACAAGCGAGGGCAGGGCCAAGTTTCCATGTTGCCATAGACAATGGGTAGTTCCAAGGAATCCTAAATAACGTCAGTTTCTGTGCGCGATCATCGTTTTAAAAGAGACTACTTGCACTTGGGCAACCACGCCAATGGGCTGGCGAATCGTGTACGCAAATTTCTGGGGGATAGTGCTGATTGTCTGGCCGTAGGTCTTGTCGGCCCACCCCGCGTAGTAGCGGATGACGGTAACGCACTCTGCCAGGTCAATGTCCAGGGCATCGTTGTATGTCTTGCCTGTGTTCTGTCAATATGTTTTTCGATCTCAGCGAGTACAAAAATAAAGTCGTACCGTTGTCCCATGCATCAATGGTTGCGAGAGTCTCCTTGTGTTCCTCGATCAGGTCGGCCAACTTGTACATCATAATGCCGCGATCCGTCGCAGAGACGCCCTTCCAGGACTCATGTCTCAATGCGGCATATGCGGCCTTGACGGCCTTGTCAATGTCTTCCACCTCTGCGGCTTGAACAGATGCAATCTTCTCCTCAGTGCTAAGGTTCAGATGTCAGCTTGTCCTCAAGGGACGGGGCATGGTGCCACTCACGCTGGGTCTATCGAGTCAATTGTCTCGCCTTTCGCAGACTTGACGAACTCATTGTTGATGAAAAGGCCAGTCGGCTGAGTGTACTTGACTCCGTTGGGAGCCGTCAGATCAACGGAAAGGTCGGACATGGCGGCGATGGTCCTGAATCGAGATTTGGGAGGGGTAGATATGAAGGGACGCGGGGACGGGTTGAACAATGCTATGTTGAGTCGAGGGCGGACAAAAGGGGTATCACAGAAGAGAGAGGAAGAAAATGGAGTAGGCAGTAGATTGAAGATCACAGATCTGCGGGAGCGCGGCAGAGAGAGTAGAGAGAAGAAGTTCATTTTCTACTCCCTCATCGAAAGCTGGCAAGAGGGCAGGAGTGAGCTCCCAAGTGGAAGGCCGCGCAGCTACTCCGCATCTGCTGAATTCAGAATAGCCCCACGGCGGGGATAGGATGTGGGAGACTCCTAGGGGTACGTACCATCGGCGGTAAGGCGTCCGATTTTGCGACATTGCGGGGATTTAGTTATGGGCCTCTGGGATGCACAGATCTACGATGTATCAGCGATGGGCAATATATTTATTCACATCAAATGGAGCCTGAGTTAGGCATGTGAGAACAAGATGGGAAACTCTTCGCAACTCTCTGTTCACCCACTAATGATCTTGACTAATCCTTTAAGTCTGTGCCAATTTGTGCCTTCAAGTCAAGACAACTATCAACAACAGCTGTCAGTGACTCAACAACATGTTCATGGTGGCTTTCTGGGGAAAGGTTCCAAAAAAAGTTAGGGCCATTCAAATACACGCAATCATAGCTGCAGGGCATGTTAGTTTTTTACTGAAACCGTACAAGTCGGGTGCAGCAGCGGTGGAGCCACCGCCGGACCGGGCTCCAAAGACCCACACCCGCCCGGCCCGGTCGGCTTTACTCAGAAGTTAACAAGACTAAAACTCATCTGGACGAAGGTTATCCATGCGCAGGTGTCACGCTGACGAGATCAGCAAAGTCCTCGGGATATGTATATCGTAAATGTTGTGGAGGCAGAGGCGGCCTAGTACGTCTTCAGATTCGGGCTGTGAGCGCGTTTCAAAGGCTCTTTATAGGATGAAGATGCCTAGCTTCCTGGCTCCATAAAATGGGCTACTGAAATATAAATACCGCTTGTTTCAAAGGATCGTAAAGTTGCAATTGTAATATCATATCCCCTTACCCGAAACGCAAGAGATCAGGAGTAGGAGGGCAATGCTGGTGCTCGTTCATCTTGGTAAGTGATTGGGGGCGGTGGCTGGATCGAATCATCTATGTAGGATGTGGCATCTAGTCTTTCTACTGCCAGCAATTCTACGGCGTCTAAAATTCCCCTCATTTTAGTGTAGACCAATTCCAGCGATTTCGTCTGGCACCGAATGAGAGTCAGGCTCCTACCTACTCTTCATAGATGTTGGTGTCACTGCCCCAAGTTAGTTGAAAAGATCACTTTTGGGGAGTAATGGGTGCTCACAATTCCTGATTGAATTTCTCCCTGCCATCCGCCTCTCGGTTTACGAAGATGCTCACGGACGTGCCGGAGCAAACGAACTCGCCAAAGCCGTCATCGCCAATGGTGACTTCCCGGTCATTCCATCCGAGAACATCAGTCCACACCTCACCAGCATGCATCTCACCAACGTGCATGCGCTTAGACCCAGGACCGGCGTTGCTGACGACGACGGCACAGCCGGAGGGTCGATCCCAAGTTCCGTACTTGACCCAGCCAAGGCACGTTGTGTAGTCGAAGTAATCGGCCTGCTTGCCATAGGCGTACAGCTTCCTCGCAAGTGTCATTTTGGGCAGAGCACCGCCGCATGACGGTGGGAAGGGGTGTTCTCCCTTGATGCCGTAGATGTCGCCGTACCAGACGCAGGGGTAGCCTTCCGTGCGGAGAAGAATGAGAGCATACGCAATGGGCTTGAACCAGCCCTCGATGGGAGCCTCCAGAGCCTGGTACGGTTGGGTATCATGGTTCATGACCAGGGTCTGGTAATGTTAGGTTGGAACCAAGAGATTGGATAGATGCATGCATACCACTGCATTGATTGGCTCCTTTTGAACAAGAGTTCCATCGAAGACCTTCCTCATGTCGGCGGCGTTACCCTTACTGATCTCGCTGAAGTTGTAGACCAGGGGGGCATCGAAGAGAGTGAATCGCCTGCCCATTCGCGCCAGGTACTCGGACATGTCATCGAGACTGTCCTTCCAGAACTCGCCTACGAAGAACCATCCCTCGCCATACTCCTTGTCCAGCTCGGTGATGAATTGGCGCAGAAAGTCCTCACTATAGTGCTTAATTGCGTCAAACCGGATTCCCTTGAGTGGCACCTCCTTGGCCAACCACTTGCCCCAGTCCAGCACGTCCTTTACGACCTCGGGATGGTCATAATCTAGATCAGAGCCCATCAAGAAATCGCTGTAAGCACGTTAGCCCTAGTGAGGCATCCTAGGGCAAAATCCTGGAACTCACTAATTGCCTTTCTCATCATCGACGCTTTCCGCCCACTGCTGATCACCCTTTTCGCCCAAGATCTTGTAAATAGCAGTCTTCTCGTTCCTGGCATTGTAGTCGACGCCGCTAAAATGATACCAGTGGTACTTCATGTCGCTATACTTGCCTTTGCGGCCAGGAAAATCGTAGCCGACCCACGCATCGATCTCGTACTTGTCGCTGACAAACTTGGTGCGGTCATTAGGATCGACCTCGGCAGCGAGACACTTCTCTTTGCGGTCGGCAGCGAACTTGTGGTTGAGAACGGCGTCCCAGTACAGGCCGACTCCGTTGTCTTTGGCGGTGTGCGCAAGCTTCAGGAGCTCTTCCTTGGTTCCCCATTTCGTTGCAACGGAGCCCTTCTGGTTGAACTCGCCCAAGTCGTAGCTTCCGAAGTTAGATTGGCTGCGCAAGCGAAAACGTGTTTAAGAACATACAGATCGTAGATGTCATAACCGTTCCCTGTCTTGGACGAGCCCTTACATCTAAGATTCAATGTTAACTGGCCGATCGCCGCGGCACTGGACTGATACAGGAGACTCACGCTGGTGGAATCCAAATGTTGTCGATGCCGAATTGCTTGAGCTGCGGAACGTGCTTCTCCAATCGCACCCAGTGCTTTTGGTCGGCAGGGACGTACCATTCAAAGCCCTGCATCATCGTGTGGTTCTCGGGGGTCGGTTCCTGGTCTCCCATGATGGGCGATTGAGTCGTCGCGGCGGACGGACGTTTGGGACGCGATTTTGGAGTAGGAGATGGAGACGGGTGGCCGAGCAGCGGCCAAACGATGAATCTTTGGCGATTAGGTGTTTGGAAAGCTGGAATAGAGAGGGAAAAGAAACACGTGGGGCAAGAGAACGACGGCCTCCGTGGGATATATCATGTTCACTGCCGCAAGGGAGGCGCACGTCCTAATGCTGCCACCCCCTCAGCAAATCATCTTACGAGCCATCGTGGCCACCATTTCCCAGGATTGGCTTAAGCTTTGGGGGTTGACGCGGCGACAAAGCAGCAAATCGAACCATCGAATCGCAGCATTCCGGCCCTCGCGCGATGTCGCCCGATGCCAGCCTACTTGAAAAGCACATGCATCTCTGCGACATGAAGAACCCCGGATCTGGAAACGGCGCAACGCTAGCAGGATTCCATGGACGGTCGGCCACCAGTCTGTTGGGACTGGCGCTCAATAGCTGCGGAATCTGAGGCTTCTACTGCCTTGAATTTGGGATTGACAGGGGACTTTGACGTCATGCCGCAGATTAACTAGATAAGCCGCCCCGGTGCGTTTTTGAAAGGTCTAGACCGTCTCCGTGGGCTGGCCTGGGCTGGCCCTGGGTTGGCAGCAAAACCGCTGACTACGCAAATGTTGAGCTGCGGAGCTCCCCGGCGCTGGCGATCAGTGAGTAATTAGTTACTCGTCTTCCATGTCCTATGCATCAACTCCTCTCGTTTGCATTGTACCAAGGTCTGATAAAAGCAAGTGACAAGACTGCCACTAACCAAATCATCGAACAGTTTAATGAAAAATGCAAAAATATAGTCACTGGCTTACGCAATAACCTTCGCATAAAGAATGTCTGGAGGTTCTCTTCGTAGTGTAAACCAGACCCCACCAGTAAAGAAAAGGGTGCGACGTTGGCATCCTTCAAATCTCAACTAGAAGACAACTTAAAAACTCGAGAAACTGTTATGGTTCATTTCAAAAATCGCATAAGAAACCTCATCCAGGATCACCAAAAGATATGTAAAGAATTGCAGCGTCGACAATTGGACATCATCACGCACGCTTACGCCTCAAACCCCAACGCCCACAGGGTTCTAGGAGATTTCCTTCAATACGAGATGTCCGATGGAATCCAGTTCATGTTGCAAACGGAAGATTTGGTCATTGGATTCATGCCAAAACATGAGCGTGGAGCCTCCACAG
Source organism: Colletotrichum incanum (assembly GCA_001625285.1). Lineage (NCBI taxonomy): Eukaryota > Fungi > Ascomycota > Sordariomycetes > Glomerellales > Glomerellaceae > Colletotrichum > Colletotrichum incanum. The sequence goes on from LFIW01000563.1 coordinate 31,815, forward strand.
AGGCAATAGGAGGCAGCAAGAGGGGTACTCCTCTTGACAACCTTGTCCTTGTGCCTGTTTCGAACGATAATGGCAACCACGAAACTCAAGACACTGTACGTATGATTTCGCTTCGAAGTTGAAAGCTGCCTTCTGGATTAACACCTTTCTTTTTCAGCCGATGGAGGTAAGATCGAAAACGCGAGAGCCTACGCGACCAATCGCCAAGAGGCTGACACACAACCCAAAGACCTACTCTGCGCGGAATAAAAGGCGATTTCGAGACTTTTCCATATCAGAATCTTCAAAACAAAAACAATGGATCGTAAAACCGATAGAGAAAGCTCGAGGAACTTAGATGTTGATATTCTTGTCATTTCATACGGCAATTCCGATAGTTGATAGCTTTAGCCTGAGGCAACCCGCTTCCATTTGAATAATCAACGTATGTAGGATTCTACATGTATAAAGGCCTGGTATAATCCCACTACAGAGTCTGCATGTAAAACTAGGGTTTGGTTTGGAACACGAAGCTTATGCTGCATTCAAACGGTAAACGAAATTGGAGGATCTAAAGAACGTCCACAACCGCAATTAGGTGCTGGAGAGTGAAATTGCCCAGACTAGATTTCCTAGCAAACACCCGATGGTTCGAAATGCTACGTTACAATGTGATTCAAATCATGTGTGTTCGTTATTTTGAGACAAAATCGAGACGTATAGAATATTCAACGATTCAACATAACACTTCGTCCGAACTTTCACTGAAGCCACTTTTCGCCCAGCTCCACGTGCTTTGTGTCTAGATTCATGTCAAGCCGCTGTTTCTTTACCGTTAGATTAGTAAGGTTTGTGTCGATATCTTATGGTACGGGCCGCAAGCTTTACACTCAATGGCGGGAGTTATCCTTAACGCTTGGACCGGATGGGATGATGTTCCTCTTCTCAAAGTAACCTCCCCCTCAAGGTCCACGGCAATGTCGGTGCTGATTAGAAGTGGCAAATGCATCAATACAACTTGCGTAGAAAATAAGGCGAGGGGGTATGCACGTGGGCAAGGAAGGGGTCTTCTCCAAGAGATTCTCGAAGCTCAAGAGGCTTCGCTGCGAGGGCATGTGCAGATCGGTGATTCTCCCCAAAGACGGTTGGTCTCGGTCGACTTACAACAGCTATCTCCGAGAGAATCGAATTTTTGTGCATATCAACAAGGGGTGCCAGGAGATCTAGCTACTTTGATCAAACTTGATGGTGGATTAGTGACGAAAAGCAGGACCTCCTGCATGCCAACGCCATGTCAGGGGGCACCCCAAGCAAAGAACCGAAATTAAAATACAAGCAGCGTTGCGTCCGGAAAACTTGGTTCACTGTCACAGTTATTTGTACCATATGCAATAAGTAATGGTGGTTGCGCTGCTGCTCGTTGACGACGTGCGTTATACCAGCCACTCTCATTCACAAGGTCTGACTGTTCACTACTATTTGATTTCTTTAAACTTTCCGAGAAGTTCTGGATAACAATTGGACCACCTTTGTGGAACAGTCGTATCCCTGTGTGTCAAGACCTTATCTTCTGCCATCCGGCTGTTTATTCGGCCGCCTTTCATTGCCAAGATGCATCGAATCAAGATGGAGGTCCTCACAGCTGTAGCTGCATGGGCAATGGCGTCTGCATGTCTCAACGTTTCCGTCGCTCGTCAACTTCTTGCAGGTATCTGCAGCAAAGACACGGCCGAACTCGGAGAAAGACTCTTGCCTTCCGCCAAGATCTATCAGCCTAGTACTGCTGAGTTTGTCGAGGCCTCAGTTCGGTGGTCTAACCTCGATGCACCCAAGCCTAGCCTTGTTGTGATTCCTGGCACTGAGGACGATGTTGTCGAGACTGCAAGTGATTATCGTTATTTCCTAGACACATATATTATTGAGACGCGAAGCACAGCTACTCACTGACTATTGTGTAGGTCAAATTCGGCAACGAAAAGAGTCTCCCCTTCCTGGCTCACAATGGCATGCATGGGGCAATTAAGACGCTCGGAAAGATGAACAGTGGTATCGAAATATACATTAACCAGCTGAGCGGAGTTGAAGTTGCTTCGGATGGCAAGACTGCTACAATTGGCGGCGGCACCAGGTCCAAGCTTGTCACTGACACGCTTTGGGAAGCCGGGAAGCAGACAGGTAAGTAAGTCTCAATTAAAGGCTTTCTCTCGACACATGGCATATCCAGTGGTACTGATAAATGTTGCAGTAATAGGAACATGTGAATGCGTTAGCACTTTGGGCCTAGCTCTAGGGGGCGGCCATGGATGGCTTCAGGGCCACCATGGCCTTGTCGCTGACCAGTTTCTTTCTATGAACATTGTGCTAGCCGATGGAACCCTACAGACCATTAACGAGACATCGGATCTCTGGTGGGCTGTCAAGGGCGCAGGCCACAACTTCGGTATCGTGACGTCAGTCGATGTCAGGATTTATGATATCGAGCACCGCGACTGGGCGGTCGATATTTTAATCTTTGGTGATGATAAGGTTGAAGAAGTCTACCAAGCTGCTAACGAGCACCTCGTGAAGAACGGTACTCAAGCTGTTGATGTTGTCAACTGGTCGTACTGGCTCAACAACCCTGACACTGACCCGGAGAGCGTAAGTGCATTCTCATCAGAAACACACTTCAGAGCCGTTTCTCACCATTACCATGAAGCCGGTCATTTTGTTCTGGATCATTCAAGAGGGTGTTACCACCGTTGATCCCGCCTATACCCAACCATTCCGCGATATTGGCCCCATCTCGTCAACTTCTGAGGCCGGAACCTACCTTGATCTTGCTGCATGGACTGGTATCGCTACTGACTCTATTACTTGCCAGAAGGTTGGCCTGAATAACCCTCGTTTCCCTATCTACGTTGAGTCATATAACGTCGAGGCTCAACGCAAGGCATATGACCTCTTCGCATCCTCGGTGAGGGGCGACTCACGATTCAAAACTCGCTCTTCATGTTCGAAGGCTACTCGGTCAAGGGTGTGAAAGTTATTGAGAGCGATTCAACAGCCTTTGCCTACCGCGGTGATTGCCCATCTCATCTCCTACACCCCCGGCGGAGCAGAACTAGACCAGCAAGCTGCCACGTTAGGCAACCAGCTCCGTGACATTATTCATGGGGGCAGTGGACGCACCGAGAAACACGTCTACCTGAACTATGCGTTTGGTAACGAGTCTCCAAAGGAATGGTACGGTAGTGAGCAGTGGCGCCAGGACCGGCTCAAGTCTTTGAAGGCAAAATATGATCCCAACGGAAGATTCAGCTTCTATGGCCCAATTGCGTAACTTGTTACCCTCACAGAACTCTGTGAAACAATACGATCTAATCCATGCTGCTTAAATAGATGACACAGTATCAGTGCATGTAGTCTAATACCATATAAGTACCTTATTTTCTATGCAACAATTCTTACGTGCAAACCTTAGCATCATCACACTCTTGTCAAGAAAGTCGTGTATTAATCGATTTACTCACGCCGACAATAAACGCCAAACTATATTCCCTACAGCTTCTATTCTATCCAAGGACTGAAAAGTCGAATGGCTCATTATCTATGTCAAAGTAACCCCATGCCACAGTGAGTTCAAGACACGCGGTTGCAAACTTGCACGTCCTTCCTGGACATGTCTGAATCGCTTTAGCCATTTTGTGTTTCCTTATCTTCTTCTTGACTATTTGCAAATTGTTATTTAGCCATATTTCAGTATTTAGGCGCTCGCAACAACAGCCTTTCTGATATTCCAATTGTCCCTACAGGTGTAAATCCCAACACTTTCGAAAGTTTTCGGTGAGCGTCCTGTTCTACGAGGACGTACGGAGAACCTATTGCACAAGTGAGGACGTCGAAAATACACAGGAACTTGATCCATTCACGACATTCCCGGGCATCACCCGTTCGTACAACTGTCTCCAAAGCCGCAGCCTTTCCTTTATCCCAGCTTTTCTTTGTCTCTTTGTGGGCGACTCGTCGCGCTCTCTGACATCCCCTCTCAGTAAAGATATGCGAGGGCGCCAAAGAGGTCATTTAAGGTGTACATGCCAGTACCACTGACTAATGATGTAGCGACTTCAATGTGAGAATACCCCAAGGCTCTAAGTCACTTGCTTTGGCTCATTCCAGATTGTATTGCGTTATTCACGCGCTGTCTCATTATACATCGCGCTTTTTACGGAGGTTGATTACAGGTAAGTGAGAGGGTCCATGGGCTACACCCCATGAACTTCCACTATAGCTTTCCTCTTAAGGGCTTGTTTCGGGGTAGCCTGGATCCTTTGCAAACCATTCTCAGAATCATAGAGCCAGTGGATACGACCTTCGATGAACATATCGCAAGGTGAGGTGTGCTATATGGCCCAAATCTCTTCCACAACTGGAAAACATCTTCTCGGAAGATTCCCTGTTGTTCAAAAGGTGTATACGATATTAGTTTCATGGACTAAGTTTCACCACTTCCTTTTCGAGTCGCTCCACAAACATATGTGTTCCAATGTGTAGAATCAGCTTTATTGCCTATCTCACTAAGCCAGAAAGCTTTGGTTTAGAGAGTTCTGGTCTTTCCATTGACGGCTCCGTCCTCCTTTCTAACTCGAATTGATAGTGCCTTGAGATTACTGAACTTCTAACCTGATACGAATTTTACTTTAATTATGCTGTCTGATGCTGCTGTTCACTTTCCAGTAGCAGTCAGAGATAAGAGCTACCAGTTGACTCTTTTTAGGGACTGGCTCCTAATTATGCGCCGTCATACGGCTTGCTCTAGCGATTTTGAGCAGGTTGGTTAAGAAGACAGCAACGACACCTGGTTCAAAGGCCATAAACGGAATATCTAATATACAGCAATTGTTTGCTTACAGTTCGAGTCTGACTGAAGACAATGCATGACTATTGATTGGTTGCCTAAAGAAACCAAACATACGATTATAAACAACTTCTTGTTCATTATACGAAACCCTAATGGTCAATTTTGCGTACAATTAAAGAGTCAGCAAGTTTCTAGCAACGAGCAGCTTGAATTCAGCCAGCGTTGTACGCCAGTGATTATCCCGCTTCTGGTTGGTTACTTCATGTTGGAGCAATGGGGAAGAGGAAGGACCATCGAGGGTGAAGTATGTCACGTGATATCCACGTGACGTACTTCGGCGGTGGCCAATGAGAGTGCACGGATTCCCCAGCAGCCAGCTGGAGGATATCCTCACAACCACCCAGCCCATCTTCCTCTTCAACCTTAGACAACTATCATCACAAGCAATACCACTTTTCTGTTCTTTCGATTCGTACGAATATCCTCACGGGATATCCCTTATTGTTTTACCAACACTTCAATTCCCAGCTCATCAACTGCTTTTACTTTGGTTCAAGTCATCTAGCATCGACATTGGTCCATCATGATTGATAATTAAAGAGACTAGTGTTATCCCTCCAATGAGTTGGATGCTGGATTGATTCTACCGAAAAACGGTTCAACCGCACACCCGTTGGTTTCTCAATCAGTGACTAGCATTCTTAAGATGCTACCGACCTGGAATTTGCGTATATACTTAATTTGAATCAAAAGCCATTTGTCTGTCCATCGTGGTTTGATGCCAGGTGTGCCATCCCGTCTGTGTCAGGCCCAGTGCGGGCACACGATATGGAATCCAACGTCGTTGTGCTCTATGGTTCTCAGTTGTTAAATTGTGATACAGTGTCGAATAGCACACCACAGTGAAGGCTAAGTATAGACACTTGTAGAGAAATGACAAAAATGCGACCGAGAAGGCATAAATCAGTGGCCAGTTAATGTTATACGCAAGCAGTTTACAGTTACTTACCAGAAATATTCATTAAAATAATAGTCAACCATTACCCAATACACACAAACACACAAACACACACACACACAGGCTGGACAAGGGATCACCGAAATGGGCGGTAGGACAGACTATGAACACCGTCAGAGAACACTGGATGTTTACTAGGATAGGGCTCCAAGCCAGGGATAGCCAACGACCGAAGCTTGCTGCTGAAACTACCTGTGGCAGTCTGAAGGACCTCCAGGCCTGCCTGTCTGCATAAATCACTCACCAAGGGAACGTACGTCGATTGGCATGTGAACATGTCAGAACATCACTGGCATATTATGTTTGGCTTATTGCTCATATTTTTCTCATCACCTTTGTCCACTTATGTTTTCTTCTCGTTTCACCCACTAAGTCGCTCTGACAAGATGCCGAGTTTATATAGCTGTAAGCATGAAATATCGATATTAGACAGGTATTGCACACGAAATAACTAACGCAAGAACCTGTAGTGGGTCTCATATCATGATCAACATCACGACAATTTGCCAAGATGGCTGGCAAAGCCGACTGACAGGAAGAAAAAGCATTGAAAGAAATCTCATGTTCCACAACATGAAGCCCTTGGTCAAATTTTGCAGGCCAAACCCGGTGATTTGGTTGATGCCAGCCTCATAAGCTGTTCCTTGACCGTCGGGAGCAGATATGGCGACGTGATACACTCTACGAGGTGATTCGGACCTCAGCCGCTCACAAAAACTTGGATTTCAGAATATTTTACCATCGTCATTTAGATCTCGATCGCCTTGCCCCCTGCTTAGCCCCGCGGCTGCTGCATCTTTCAGCTCCGGGGCACTAATGCACCAAACGCAAATATTCAGAGACATCTTCCTTCACACTCTTCCCGCATGGTGCACCATAACCCTAGGCTGCAAGACCCTTTACGTGAGCCAGTCGGGTGCTGAGCCAGTCACCACCCATAAAAACCAAGTTGTCGCAGATTCCGAGACCCAAGGCCGAGGTCGAGGGACAAGAGTCTTCCTTAGTCGGGGCTGTCTTTTCCCTAAAGAGGGCCAACCTGCATTCCCCGGATCCCATCTTCCTGCATACCCTAGCGTGAGGATCCGCAGCCTCATTTCTAGGCGAGTGGGAGAGGAGGATCTCACGGACTGTCCAAATTGCACCTGTCCTGATTTGCTAAGCTGCAGATGTGGCAGAGACATGCATCTGGCAAATTCTGGACAGCAGTTGTTACGCCCGTCAGCCAGCCCACATGCGAAACGGACTCCGTAATGCGATGGCAAGCGCCACACATGAGAAGGGCCGCCACAAGTCAATGTTTACCAAGCCTCGGTTGATCGTCTGTAGTATTCTTTCAGGGAAGATGTGCCTTCAATCTTGCAGCGTCCCAGTTTCTCTCCAGCAAAGGCCGGGAACCTTCGAGTACGATGTGCAATAAGATCACTATGGCCGCCTAGCTCTCGACAATGCATGTACTGTGGGCTTTAGCAGCGGCCGTTAGCCATTCACATCCGCCCCTGATAGTGACGCGTGGTCGCCTCCTGAAGACTACGCCGAGCGCGCGTGGAGAACAACAAAAACAAGCCAAACGATAGCTCTAAAAGAGCCTCCAAGTACCTCATCCGACACACGCCGACCCGTTATGTCTTGACCTTAGTTATGACGCCGACGATGGCTAACAATCTGACGGAGAAGTCAGGTCTAACCCATTATGAAGGCCAAGCCACCTTGACGCATCCGCGCGATTTACCCGTCTCCATTCCACGATAGGGACCTGTTCCATCGAGACTTGCCAAGCCCTGGTTCTGGACCTAGACAAGCCGCGAAAGCCGTACCGGCCGGCGCGCGCCATATGTCTCAGTCCGTCTCTTCGCGACCCCTGCTACAGTGCGACTTCACCTAGACCACCCATTTCTTTCCTCTCTCAGAGCCTCCTTTTGGCGCATACATAACCCAAGCTCTGCGTCATAATCCGCGGTCCCGAACACGTGGAACCGGTACCCCCTCCGTCAGGCTTCCCCTGTTCTCCTTCCGATCGGGAATGCAGGACAGATGAGACAGCACGGTGTTGAGTTGCCCTCAGGGATTGAAAACAACTCAAATTCCATTCCTCGGGTCCGGAACTCATTTCCTGTCCGTTAAACCAACCCTCTTCCAGTGTCGTTAGCCCAAGACAATACCACATTGTACAGTACTTGATATTTGTACCTCCCACGCCCTCCAAGTGAGAAAAAGCAATGTTACCAAATTAAAGTTGAGTCCATTCTGTCGGCTACGCTACTCAGTCGAGCCTGCCGCTAAGTATCGACACACCCCCCTCCTCCAGACCATCAACAACACTGCCATCATTGTCATCTCGACGCGACGCGTCTCCACTGGGTCAGGCACGACGCATGTCCGCGAACCCAAGGTAAGCAAAAGCCAGGTAGGCGGCCAAGACACTTCCAGGATCAAGGGGCAGATCTTCCCAGATTCGTGGGAGAGAAGGCACGGCCCATCACAAAACTTGGCCCTGGTCTCTCTTCCGAGCCAGACGCGTCGTCTCCGAGCCTTAGAGAGGCGGTTCTCGATGGCGTCTACCAGTGGCGCGACTGACCACCTGGTGGGCTAGTGATGGGAGCCTCCCAGCTCTCACATCTCATATCCGTTAAACCCGCTGAGCCACGCGAGGCAACTTTGCAGATACGAAGAAAAACCAAAACTTCAGAGGTAACCCCCGTTCCCCAGAGGGCTTGCTCCGCGAGCCTTGGCTGAACTCTTGAACAAGCGCAAGGAAAAACTAAACATCGCGGGGTTTGCACGAGACTAGGCAAAGAGACTCTATCACTTCTCGTAATCTTCTTTTCGAGGGTTTTGGGTCTTCGCACGCAAAGCCCACAAGAGATCCATCAACCATCTGGACTTTCCCCAATTCTTGAGGCTTAGGGCTAGAAGCAGCTGAAGTCCAGCGCGGCGCCGCCACGATAACGGGTCTCTCCGCGACTTCTCAGCGACAACTTTGTGGGTGTCCTCCAAACAGCAAACGCCAGATAGCATGGTGTTTTGTTATCACAATGCGGCAAATGCTCACATTGAAATTGGAACTTGTGGAGAGCAAAGGGGTCCCCCAAAGGCCTAGCAACAACTACACCCGCTCATTTGCAAGGGAATGATGTAGATCATTCACTCGGTGGAAGATAGAAACTCCCCTCCCTTTCGTGACTCGCATGTGATGACAAGGGAGGGCATGCCTGGCCTCCAGCTCTGTCGGAGTTTCTATGCCGTGGACAGATAAGCGGGTTTGGACTCGGATGACTTGCATAAACAGCAGCGTCAGGTTGCACTCGACGACATCTGGGCAACATCTCCACCAACAAGGAAGTATAATGGGCTTCTTTCGTTGTGCAGAGTGCCGTGTATGGCAGCGTTTCTTTCGTTGGCCTAAACTGCGTTCCACTAAGCCTTGCCACTGATGTGATTGCGTCAGAGGCCACAGGGAGACCGGCCGCTACTTTTAGCAAAGCTGAATAGCTGCGATATGTCTGTACATCTATTGCGCAGGAGTTCTCGTTGCAGGGCGCGGTGTAGTCCGTCCGACGCACATGTACTCTCACAGGGACCCTTCGTCCTTTGAGAGGCCCGGAGCCCACCGTCTAAGTGTCCTGCTTTGAAAATAAACGCACAAAGCAAATTATAAAAACTGAGTTGAAGGACCATCGCTGCAGTCGCTTCCATCGTGTACGTCCGTAGCCAAGAGTCTGCGAGAAACCAGTAGAATACGATGACCTCGGCCGAAACGTACGTGCGGAGGCTCACAGCGAAGAAACCTCTGGCTTGTTTCCAGTAAATTAACTCCCGATTCATTCCCGCCAATCGCCGTTTCTACATCCCGCCTGACGACTCCACTTCTCTCCTTACCTGGCACCGGGCCTCCTCCGGGAGCGGAAGCGGTAGTCAACCCCGCATTTTCCGGCAGTCTCCATACGAGTGTTCAATATCTCCTCGAATCCCGTGAGTCGAAAGCCATGCCGGGAGTTCCGAGATGCCAAGTAATGCCGGCATCTACTGCTCGGGGTGTTACTCTGTATTTTTGGGTCGCGCCGACGTCACGAGAACAGAGGACGGGGGGACCTTTTACTACGATATTCATTCAGTTCCAACCTGTGTCTCCAGAAAACTACAAAAAAGCGAGGAAGATACTCAAAAAAACAAAACAAAAAAACAAAAAAAGATCCCTTATCAATTTCTATTGCAAGAAGTCTGATAATCTGGCTGAACGTTCCAAGAAACTTTACGATGAGTCCCCATTTCATCCACAACCCCGGTCCTCGTCCACATAGCCGGGTTCTGTTGATTCGTGGTTCCCTAAAGTCCCGAACAGGATGCATCTCGTTGGGGTACACCATCACACCTCAAGAGCCGCCAATAAAGACTCTGCATCTGAGCTTAGCTCAATGTCACCTTGGAAGCTTATATCAAGTAAGGGTATGATCATCATCCTAACTAAAAGATACCCCATGAAGCTTCCAGGGGAGAAAGGCTCTCGTGACCTCCCCTTCCGAAGCGGTTAGGCAAGTTAGTTCCAAAGAGCCGGTGGGTTGCAGAGATTATTCGTGCGGATATATCGAAGTTCCCACGTCGACCGCTACGTTGACAATAAGTATTCTGACGTGACAAGGGACACCGCGGAACAAACGATGAATGATGGAGAAAGGCAATTAATTGAGATCCGGGCCAAGGAACTCAATTAGAACGTACAATTTCCTCTCACCCACCGCGGATGGAGCGTATATAAACGTTGAATGTCTTTCACCCCATAGTTTGCTTCTGTTCAAGCTTTCCATCTTGTTCAGCCCGTGAAGTCAAGCCCGTCCATCCGAACTAATACTCGGCCCCGTTTCTGTACCAGCCCGGTCTCCACCCTGTCTTGACATTATGAAGTTCTCCACCGTCCTCGCCGTCCTTCCTGCGCTGGCCCTCGCCACGCCGACGCCGACGATCGAGAAGCGCGCCACGACCTTCTGCGATCAGTGGGGTTCCGCTGTCACCGGCACCTACACCGTCTACAATAACCTCTGGGGCGCGTCCTCTGGCATGGGCAGTCAGTGCACGACCTTGACAGGACTCTCCGGCAGCAACCTGCAGTGGTCCACCACCTGGTCCTGGTCCGGCGGCCAATACAACGTCAAGTCGTACGCCAACGCCGTCGTTAATATCAGCAAGAAAGCCCTAAGCGCCATCAGCAGCATCCCCTCGACCTGGAACTGGAGGTATGCCTTTTAAGTCTCTCATGGTCCCTCTCCCTCTTGCTCCTTTCTCGCGTCCTATTCTAACAGCACTAACACGCCCCAGCTACTCCGGAAGCGGCCTCGTCGCCAACGTCGCCTATGACCTTTTCACTTCCTCCACGGCGTCCGGGTCTCCTCAGTACGAGATTATGATTTGGCTCGGCTCCCTCGGCGGCGCTGGTCCCATCAGCGCTACCGGCAGCACCATCGCCACGCCAACCGTCGCCGGCCGCACCTGGAACCTCTACAAGGGCGTCAACGGCCAGATGACCGTCTTCAGTTTCGTCGCCCCCAGCAACGTACAGAACTTCAGCGGCGACCTCAAGGCCTTCATCACTTACCTCGTCAACAGCCAGGGTTTGCCCTCGTCCCAGATCCTTCAAAGCATCGGTGCTGGCACCGAGCCCTTCGTCGGCTCCAATGCCAAGTTCACCACGACTGCCTACACTGCCTCTCTTTCCTAAATCAACTATATTCTGGATGTCACTGGAATTCTTGTAGGCTAGCTGTCAAAAACTGAGACAGACGTGTGGGATATGGACACTGTCTCAAAGCTCCCCCTCTCACCTTCACTGTTCATACTTATTTCAAAACAAGTACATATCATAAATGACCAAACCTTGGGTTCGCACATCGGACTAAGACGGCACGCAAGTTTGTTGAAGAGCCACAGTGAAAGAAAAAAAAAGGATCTATCTCCAATAACTGGGCGCTCGATAGTGTCCCATGCTCTGCTGGGCGGAAACCTCAAGCCTCCCGGTCCAGAAGAAATGCCGCGGCCCTGCCATGCCCTCAACGGCCGCCCTTTTTGCGGTCTCGCAGTCCGTCCTGGTCTCGACGCGGAATCTCTTGATTGCCTCCAGAACGTCCCGCATTCCATGAAGTTCCGTCGTTCTAGGCGGTTTCAATTCTAGCGGCATGACGGTGGCGTCCCACGCTGCGTGAAAGAGGAGTGCTCCCTCAGGAACACCTGCTTTGACGTGCGCCGGAGTCGCAGGTCCGACTCTGCTCCTGAGGGATGGATGCAGCACAAGCCTCATGTACTCGTTGATGGCGTGGTTGGTGCCTAAGATACCAGTCCCGACCCATACCTCCCGGTTGATTTGCCGTTCGCCCCAAGTATCGCTGTAGCGCATGTACTCTGGACCAACCTCGCTGTAAGGAAATTCTGCTAAGCGGCCTGCGGTGATCTTTGGTGGTCGTACAGCAAGTCCATCACCTACTGTTGCTTGCTTTTTCGAGGAGGCCTCAGCGGACGTGCGAGACTGGGGCCGCTCACCTCCAAAGAAGCTGAAGCCCTCGCCTCCGCCCATGTTCATAAGCCCTTCGGCATCAAGGTCTTCCACAGTTGAAAACCCAGTGGGATCCTCGATCGGGTCGGCTTCAAATTCTAAGCGAAGATGACGCAACCCGCGGAGCAATACAGGGCTCCGCCGAGACACCGAGTGAGCCGTTTCCTGTATCGCATACTCTTGTAGCCCCATGAGCTTGAGAAAATGCAAAAGCTTGTCAATCAAAGGCCCAAAAGAGCGCCGCGGGATCTTGGTCAAAGTCAAGGACGTCAGTCGCGGGTTCATATCCGGCTCGAAAGCTGGGGGAAAGGCCCTCTCAGATCGTTCCCTGATGGTTGTCTCGGCTAGCCAGAGGCGAGCCATGGTTGACAGGCCATCGGCCTCAAGTGTTGGTATTTGAGTTACCAACGAATGGTGAATGCACAGAACCCTTAGGTTGGACGAAAAAACCGGACGGAAAACGTGTGCGCAGCCTAGAGCACCGCGCAACTTGACATTGCCAGGCCATGGGAAGTGCTGCTTGGCAGCAGCAGAACCATGGACTGGCTGAAATAACGGAGAATCGCAAGATAGCTCTTCTAGTTGACCTTGTGAACTGCGTATCAGCCTCTCCAAGCCTGATGTAGTGACACGATTGTCTGAGAGATGCAGATGCGTGATCCCCGCAGGTGCAGTGCAGACGTCGAGATACGGCACGTCGGACCAGTCAGGCACCGCCTGATCCATGCTCCCCGCAATTGCGGCCTTAACATGGTCCACACTGTCTCTCCTCAAGGGGGTTCGGCCATTGGTCCGGACTGCTTCATCTTCCTGCAGAACCCGACTTGCATCGGCACAGTAGGCGGGAGCATCCACGAAGTGCCGCTCCGGATGGCTGAAGGTCCCGCTCCAGTTAGATTCTTGGATGGACATGAACCGCCCGTAGGCATCATTGCCTTGCCCATCGAAGACAAGTTTGCCCTCAGCTGTGAATCGGGACTGAGACCTTAAAGACGGACTATTGAAGCAGAGAGTGGCAAACTGATCGAGAATGCCGTCTGTAATGTTGTTTTCGCAAACATCCAGACTCCACAGCGAGCTCTTGAAAGCCTTGAATAGGGCCAAAGCAAGTGCGTCGTTGATCTCTCGACGCCTCGCCTTGAGGATCCTCAAGCAGTTCAGAGTGCGACGTCGTTGGGCTGCCACTACAAGCGGCTGCAGGGAGCCTGGCAGGCCGGAGACGTCAAGATAAACCAGGTGCTGAAGCCTGTCCGACGAGAAAAAGCCATTGGGCAGCTGTGTTTGACAGTGAGCAACACTGAGGGCCAGCAAGCCCTGGCTGCGGCCAGAGGGTGCAGTTCCTGCTTCGGACGGCGGGGTGGTAGTCAGAAACGCGGGATCTGCCTCTACGTGGCCATCCAAGAGGATGCATCTCAGATTCGGTAGGATTCTGGGCAATATGCGCAATGTCTCAGGTATTGTTCTGGTGGTATTATCGGACGAAAAATGGGCAATGTCTTTGGCGAAGTCACGGAAGTCGAGAGTGGTGATCAGAGCCAGGGTCGACAGTCGCGTGCATCGCATGCGATCGAAGACAAATCTGAGGTACCACTCCAAGTCTTTGCTTGCCGAAATAGCATCCATAGTTAGTGATAGTTGACGGGCGTGACCTGAGACAAACGTACCGTCGCTGGGGTCTAGCCCTAAGCGTCGAACAGCGACCAACGGGTCGTTCCAGAGGCGGGATGCGAAGACGGCGTAGAACCGTCGATTCACAGAACAAAGGCTGGCGAGGTCCTTGTCCTCGATGTATGATGCAACAAGTTCGAGCCAGTCGAGTCTGCTGATGGCATCCTGATAAGATGGCAGCGTGGCCATGCTTGCGACGGAGGTCTTTGTTTGCTCCCCCGATGAGAATTGCCTGAAGACCCTAGGCCCGGATCATTCACGCACAAGGTGGGCAGCAGGTGATGAAACTGTTTGTCGTCTTTTCTGCCGAAACAGGAGACGATGCGGGCAAACAAACGGTGGTACGTTTGTTCCTAGAACACAGCACGGGGCCGATTACGTAGACTATGCATTCAATGGTCGATCAAGTAAGTTTCCGCAGTCCGAAATCGAGGTATCGCTGACGGCAAACGCCGTGAGCTGGAGAGTGGGAGGGTATGCGTGGCGCTGGCAAGTCTGAGGCAAAAAAAGCAACTGGCGTGAGAGTCGCGGGATAGCCGTTGGAAGAAATGAAGATGATGCAGCCCCGTTCCAGCAGACAATGGAGCGCGATCCGGTGTGAATGATGCTAGTGGCTATCAATTCATAGCAGCGACGCGAAAAACTGAAGCAGGAATGAAGACAAGGCGAAGCTAAACAGCCTGGCATCGTTGAGGATGACCAAGAACGACGTCTAACAAATCTCCAAGCAATCCAATGTCCAATCAATTCAGGCAGCGAAGGCGGGCGGGCGATCAGAAGACGTAGCACGTGGGCGACATGGGAGCGCCCGACGACAGTGACGCCAGGCTCGCAACAGGCGATGATTCTCCAGCTGTTGGTAGTCGCCAGCAATCACAGCGTTTGCTTTGACTGCGTCTGCCGCCTCATGTTCTGTGCCCCCTCGACGTTGAGATTGATCGGCCGGCCGTCGCTGGCTGACGTCAGCAATGCTCTGGAGGCAGCTGGACATTGCATTGGATACCAACACGGTTCCTCCGTACGCAATGGAAAGCTGTAAAAACGATGCATAGTAAAGGGGGAAGCAAACCACTGAGCACCCCTACCCGTAAATATCCGACGACTGGAATCCGGGGGGTTCGGGAAAAGCGGCCGTTTGTCTTAGCGCGAGAAGAGGAGGCAGGGAGCGAGGGGGCGGCTTTCCGGAACATTTGCGCTTCCACGTCTGGAGCTGCTGCCCTGGATTACCTAAACACGTGCACGGCGGGGCAGTGGTGTGGTGCCCCCATGAGACTTCCCGCTTTGCCGCTCTGCTAGGGAGCGGAATGCAACTGAACAGGCCCGCCGTCTCCCGCCACCGACGAACGCGCGTTTGCACTTCCTCACCACGCTTGGTGTTCGAGAGGTAGCGAGGGCAGATATTGACTTCGATAGCGCGAGTTCTGCTCGAGTAAGTCGGACTGATATATCACGAAATGCGGAGTGCCCGAAAAGTCAAAAATGACGACGGCCAGGGTTTTTTTTTTCTGACCAGCCACCCGGCGCTAACGATTCGGAGCAGGGCCCCGGGAACACCAGCGAGCCCCACTCGGTAGCTTTCCAGTTCTGGCCAATCCCGCTCCGCCTCCGAAACGCAGACTCGCTACCGGCCGCCAGCCCGGCTTTGCGCCACCGCGGCACACGGCGCACCTGACGGCTTCTCTCACCCATGTCCGTACGTACCGCTGTCGGGGGTTTTTTCTTTATTCTTTTTTCCCCCTCATGATTCGTTTCTTCCTCCAACCATTTTTCATCCCACCCATCCTACCACAACAAGCCAGTTTCGTTCATGTCCTTCCACAATACTTGGGTTCACCTGTTCATCAGTCCAATCCAAAAGTAAAACCCATCAGCAATGTAGTTCATGGCCGTTCTACAAGACAGACAGCCGCCAGTCACGAAACAATTATACAGTTCTCCAACTTGTCTCGCCCGTAACATGGCATTATTGCTCCCAAACGCGGGCGGTGGATCCTTCTGACCAGCAAGGTTGCCTGATGAGCTGATGCTTACATACAGCCATGCCGTTGATGACCCTTGGCCGGTTAGCCCTGTCATCGAAGACTTCAACGAACATGGGAATACCCTCATGTACCGTTCTTGCCGGCCAGGTTGTTTCCACGTGGACTCTTTCCGGAGATGAGCGACGATGCCGAACCAAACCAACTCGGCGTGTTTCCTCGGCGACATGAAACATCGAGATCATGGGTAGCCACATGATCTCGTACTCCTTGGCTCCCAGGCTCTTCGTGTGCCTGTATCTGGATTACCGCGATGCCCTGCACGATGGGTAGCTGCAGCACGTTGCAGATGGCGCTGCCGCCCGAACCCGACCAGCTGCAGGTCCTCCACCAGCCTGACAAGTATCTTTGCCTTGCATGGTGCTTGCTGCAGCCTGTCCACCCACAGCGGACATTTACCACTGTCTTCAGTGGCATCGCCTCTCACTCCACCCACTGAACAGGATAGGATCCGATCCCTTGAGGTTTCCCTCAGGTGGAGGGAGAAACCCCCCGCCTGGTCCCAGGAACACGGTCAACATTTTACGACTTGACAGGGTCGGTCGCGCAAAAAGGCTCGCAATTGTTGCTGCGACGCTCAGGCCCTTTCCAATAAACGTGGCTACCTTGCTGCGCTACCACCCGACCGCTAGACCTAATCCCAGCTGCGCATCAGCCGACAACCCTTCAAAACTGGATGAAGTGCCATACGGGATGGGCATCTCCGATGAGAGGTTTGTCAACCTCAAGTCAAGATATCGTCAACCAAACGCACATTACGCCCGTAACGCTTAGAGCGCCAGGTCTCACTCGGAAGGTGTCTCTTCGTTTCTTAGGCTCTAGGCATCGCACGACAGAGCAGCACAGCTTTTTTGAATCACCGCTGCTGCTGTCTTTCATGCCATGCAGGCGCCTTCGGCCCGTCTCTCTTGCAAGTGCCAATCAAACCGAGCAGCTTACTGCAAACTGAATACCCCCAAGATGCATCTCCAGTTACACGACATCTGACCGTGCGCCATTCCCGGCCACCAAAACGGTTGAACATGCCAGACGGAGAATTCGCTCTTTCCTGCGGCACTTCTCTGCTGTCATGTCCTGTCAACTTTTCGACAACGGCCGTGCCAAGCGTGCCTCTATCGGCTCCTGTCCCTGCTGCTCCTCGCCCCTCTCCCCCCCATTTCACCCCTGCCCTTGACCTCGGGACCCCCTGCCATGCCATCACCACTGATCAGACCTGTCAAGAAGCCCCTTAGATTCCAGAGTTGTCGCCCCTGCCGCCCCCTCACCCATCTTTCTATCCGCCAATATTCCCGATTTGTGCAGAAACTTTTCCCTGATGACGGAAGCTTGCCCTGTAGGTAACATGGAGGGAGGGGGAAACTCGCTAGAAACCAAAAAACGATGGCCCTGAACGGCCTGTACCGCCCGCGACGTTTCCTCCCCCCGGCATCTTCCCCTATCCCACCGACTCATGTCCATCGCCCCATTCATCCATCTCCAATATTGTCTCGCGCTGTGAGGCAGGGTCAAGGGAAGGTAGAACTACACATCATGGTTTGCCGCACCGCCTGTAACTGCCTTGTCCTCCCAACTTTTGACGTGCTCTTAGCGTGGGTACTTCGCGAAGGCTGCACCGAAATCTAAAACATCGATCCTTGGCCCTGCTCAACTGGCCTGCCTGACTTTTACGCGCGGTAGTCGGGGTTTGCGGTGGGGTTCCCGCTCGGCTCACTAGACTTTCGCCTGGGACGGAGTATGATCAGCAACATCACCTACCAAGACGAGGATGGGACAAGATTTCACTTCAGCTGAGCTCAGGTCGGCAGTCAGCGCGATTCTCCCAAAAATGCAACGCCGCCAAGGCCGCGATGCAACCCAAAAACCGTTCCATCTCGTGAGAGTTCATTAGGGCTTATCGCTTATCAACCAACAGGCGGCTGTATGTCAACTGATAGGCAAGGAATGGCTGACCTTGGTCTAGAGAAGCCGCGTGAAGCAGCTGAAGTGAGATGAAGTGATGGGTATTCCCCAACAGATAGTCAGCTCATGCGGTAGCGACGTGATAGACGCGAGGCTCTCGGGACTTCCGCTTTGGTATGAACAGCAACCGCATGACTAAATCCGTCGTGGGGTGCTTTTGATTCTGGTAGTTTCCCTCCCTTTCGAGGCAGTAGTAGTAACAATCTATCTCATCTCACTATGATCTTTCTCATCCTCTCACAATGTTCTCCGGCACAAAAACTTGTCCAACCCATGCCCCAATTTTCGCCGTTGATCCTTGACCGCTTGCCCCCGCGTGCAGGTAAAGGTTACACTAAGACAGTTGGCCTCTCCTCGATCCGTTCGCAACACCTCTCTGGTATCCTCCTCCACTCCCGCCTTTTAGCTCGTATCATCCCAATTCATGTTTTGGCTTTCAATCGTTAAGAATATGTAAATCTTCGTTTGTGTGTGTGTGTTTGTGTGTGTGTGAGTGTGTGTGTGGTCTTTTTTTTCCGCGGGCAATCGTAAGAAATGCATGTAAATAGCCGTTGTATACGGGAAAAACAAAGGACAAGAGGTCGCCACCGCAACGTAGGAGCATTTCTCTAATGATAAGCAGAGGCACCCTCCCCGATAATCCAGAAGAGACAAAAAGGAAAACGAATGGTCATGAAAATGTAAACAGTTTGCCAATGTACGCCCAATTGTCCTTTTCGTGCAACAGAGGGATTTATTACAGGTTTGGAAGAAACCGTTTTCAGGGGTCTGGTTTTCGTTGGTGCTTGCTGGGTTCTGGTAAACCAAGCAGGGTGGAAGGAAAGACCCGTTGCAGGGATCGTCCAAGTCCTCTCCCATGCAGAGTGGCGTGCGGGCGTTAAGAGTGTCTTGGAAAATGAACAGGCGAGAGGGCAGGTCGTTGCCCGGGTTCAGGGTTCCCGACTTGGCGTCGCCCCTCTCTCTCGGCCGGAAACCTAGCATCTGCGCCGCGTTTGATTTGATATTCCACCCCCGGTTTTCTTGTGTTGTTGTCTCAGACAACCAGCAGACGCAGGAAGCAGCATACCACTTCAGTTTTTGTTGCTGGTGCTACTGCTGGGACTCGAGCTGGTGCTGGTCTTGACGCGCTTGCGGCTCTTGCTCTGCAGACACATCTCGTCGTACAGCTTGGCGGCCTTCTCATTGTAGGGAGTCCTGCTGCTCTTACCCTGCTTGTGGAGGAGCAAATGGGAGACGAAGTTATCGCGGCGCTCCTTGAAGACGTGGTTGCAGTTCGTGGCGGGGCACGTGTACAACTCGACCTCCTTCTCGTGGGTTCTACACATGGTGTTAGGATGCGTGCAAGTCAACGATGGGCATTTATTGGTGACTTACGCCTTGAAGTGGCGCTTGAGGTGCTCTTTTCTCTTAAACGTCTTGGTGCAGTCGGGATATCCGCACTTCTCCCGCCTCGGCGCGACATGGCGCACCTTGACCGAGCCACAGTCAAGGACGGACCCATCCTGATTGACCTGGATCGATCTGAGTTGCCTCAGTGCTTCCATGTCGTTTTGGTTCTTTTGAAGAGCCAAAGTTTTGCGCTGGACCTCAGCAAAGAGCTTGCGTCTAGGGTCCTGGCGATACGCGGCGGTCGAGGGCGACGAGTGGAGGGGCGAAGGGGAGTGTGTGGTCTCCCGCTTGACGTTGTTGGCAGTTATGGAATGAAGGGGAGAAGTTGAGGGCGTGGACTCGTTGCCGAACATCATGATTGGGCTTTCGCTGCTGCAGGACCAGATGTGCGCATTGCTGGGGGTGGAGTTGGGAAGAGCGCGGTGAGGTGTGGGCATCACGAAGGGTGATGAGCTGAGATCCTGGGGGAGGGAGTACTGCTCGGTGTGGTGATGGTGATGATGATGCTGCTGCTGCTGGTGGTGGTGAGGCGAGGACATGCCGGGCATGCAGTGGGAGTTGAGGGTGACATGAAGCATCGTGTTGTAGTCGAGGTGCTCCATGCCATACCCGGAGCTCTGTCTCCTCGACGGGGTGAGAGAATCAGTTGAGGCAAATTGCATGGGCATCTGGATCTCGACCTTCTCAGGCTTGTGGAAGTAGCCCTTATGGTCTTGTGATGCGCCATGGTCGAAGGAGAATGAGCTTTGAGAGGAGAAGGAGGAATCGAAGTCAAGGTTGGGGTGGTGGTCATGGGGTGTTGAACGGCCTGAGCGAGGAGTGAAAGGACCGTTGGGGTCGTAGGAGGAAGAGGCGGCCGAAAAGCTTGGTGTTGTAGTCCCGCAGCTCACGGAACCGTCAAAGTTGAAGCTGGCATCCGGAGCGAAGTCCATGATGCTTTCAATGGAGTGGTCCTGCTCCTGTTGCCAGAGGTGCTGGTGCGACATCATTGTGAGTGTTGTTGATTGTTGTTACTGACTCGCTGTTGAGAGGGCGTGGTCGTCTGAAGAGGGAGCGAGTTGGCCGGTTAAAAGTATGATGAAGAATGATGGGATAATGGAAGCGTTCCACAGATGAGCAGCTCAGGCAGTATTATATCGTGGGACGGAGTGGGACGGAGATGAAGATGACGCCCCTAAAGAGTGATGGGCAAGTCTATCCTCACAAAACGGGGAAATAGTGTCATCAATACACCAGCTGGAGAGACAGAGAGCCCCGGATAGGAATGTATCGAGGTCTGAGTACGTGATAGTGGAGGTGGAGTGGATTGTGGGAGGGAGAGAGAGTGAGAGAGCCGCCAGGGGGTGTGCGGTTGGAAAGAATGGACGTGTAGGAGGGAGGCAAAGAGGCTCTAATCTCTTATGGGATCCACCGACCTATGGGAGAGGATGGAGGAGGACAGGGACTCGAGAGAGAAAGAGGGTCTAGAGCAAAAGAGTGTTTCTTGGTCGCGGGAGGGTCCAGTCCAGTTCGGTCCAGTCTGTTTCGTCGTCCCTGAGAAACAATGAGACGATCGCCCGGTCCATGAACGCGACCCACGTACATATAGGTGTCAGATCAAAGGATTAGCTGAACCAGGTACGGTGCTCGGGGCGGCTTTAGCTGAGGATCTAAACGCTCGAGCCAGTTCCTCTCTCGTTCTATCGCTTGCTCGAGCTGGGATTATAGGCGAGAAAAGAGACAGGCCCTCAGGGCTATGCTTGTATGTAAAATCCTTGGTTGAGAAAAGCAGAATCCAAATCTGGAGCAGCAGGCAGGGTGCATGGCCGGGTTCAAGTTTGGGCTGCTGGGGGTTGGATGACGACCCCGGTACCCATTCGTCAAGCCCATACACAGATACTCAGTCCTACTCTATCTTCGGTTTGCGGTTGGCGTGGGCTCTACCCTTGTGCAGAGGGGAGTCGTGCTGGTCGAGTCAACTTTTGACAGGGGTTGACTACAATTCACGGCCGAGGGGACTGGACTTGCCAGGCACCTGGAAACTCGGAGAGCTGGGGACCTCGAAAAAGAAGAAAGAGTACCTGCATGAACCGCTTGGGGGCCTACCATGGATCGTGAGTTGGTGAGGTGCGAGGGTGATGCGTGACAAGGGGGTTGGAGCATGCACTCGGGAGTTGTCCATTATCTCTCTTCATCTGCCAGAATTGGACGTCCGAGCAAGCAAGACAGGCAGTAGACTCTTACTGGTGAGCCCGAAAGAAGTAGGGAGGCCGGATAGCTCCATCGTCAGGTGTGAGAGGATAACGCGTCTCCATTGTGGAGGATGTAGAGAATTACATGGCAGCCCGAAGACAACTGCAGTGGTAGAGGTGGTGGTGGTGGGGTTCGGAGACAGACGAGCAAGACTTCCAAGAGGGGAACGAGAGGTCGAGAGAGGAGAGAGCGTGTGTGTGTGGAGGTACCCAGACATACCGGGCTGCTGTGTATGTGTCTCTGCGTCTGTTCTGCCTGTCTATGTGAATGTGTGTAACCTTGCGGAATGGAGACACGCCCGTCATGGAATGGAAGATTGATAGGTTTGATACGTACGGTGTGAGACATCAGGTACAGGCCTCCTGACGCTCCCCTCCCATGGTGCGAAGCCATTCAGCCTCTAAACAACAATCGGTTCTCTTCCCACGTCTCCCCTCAGAGAGGTGGGTGAATAATGCATTTGAGACACAGTGCAGAAAGTGAGATCTGACAAAGGTCTGAAGAGACCTGGCCGCAGGCCAAGAGTGAAAAGCAAAAAAAAACCGACAGTACGGCGGTGCAAAACCCCTGTCAAGTCCGTCCACCCATCGCCGACGGACCTCGCACAGTGAACTCGAAGACGGTCGAACTGACGTAACTAAGGCATGCACCTCTCACTTAGGGGGCGCATGGCTAGTGGCTCACATCTGTCGAGTTGTGTAAAAAGAGGCGCTGAAACAGGGACGATGCAGACGCAGATGAGAGATGTGCAAAAAGCAAAGGTCGAGCAATTCTGAAGGAGACGGACTCGAGGCCAGCCGGGGACTAGAACTGCGAGAAGACCAAACGAGCAAGATGGACCGGAATGTGTGTGAGAGAAAAGCCTCAAGGCCATTGACCACTGGGCAGAATGGCAGAGAGGGATGGAAGGGGGGGGTAATAGAGCGATGGAAGTTCCGGGTCGGTTTGGAAGACTTGAGTCATTGCTCAACCGACACACTGAGAAGCGATGCGACGTGGTGACCTGAGAATAGGCAACCGAGTTGGCACAGACAATTGGAAAACAGTAAGAATCGACTTATTGAAAGAAAGAAGAGAGGAGGAGTCGGAGAGAACACAAGAGAAAAAAACGGGCATCCAAAGCCCCTCCCAGAGACTCTTGACCAACCAGATCGGTCAATGGGCAGAATCCCGCCGATTATGCTTGCCGTTGATCCGCTACCTCATTGGTTTCCAATTCATGTGCCTGTGCCTCTTCATGGGGGAGCTTTCGGGGGTGGGTTCGGCTTAGGTCATCGACGACCCTCCACACACATACACGCCCCCCCATTCAGACCCTCGACACAATGAGGAAGACCATGGCCGCCCACTCCAAAGTACAGTACCTCATGGACAAGGGGCTCAACAAGCGCGTCTTCAAAGAAAAAGCGGGGACATGTTCGGACGCCATTGAGGCCCATCAGTGCCATGTTTGGACTCTCTTGGTTCTCTCGACACTCTCACTCCCCCTCCAGATCATTGACAAGGGAACGACGGCTCATCAGTCAACACACCCTCCTCTATCATCAAAGCCATGACTGGTGCTACGTACTCGATCAGAACCCATGTCGACCATCACCCTCATGCTGCCCATGCCCGACAAAATCTCGGGGGCCGTCTACGCCCCTCCCAAGAACTGCCATCGGTGCGTCTGTTGACGCCGGCACACACGCTGCTGCCAAAATGCTGCAACTTGTCCGATTGCTGGGACGAGCCATATCTTGTCGGCCAACTTTAACCTCCGATGCTTGGGAGACCCTGCATTCAGTCGTTCGCTCCGGTCCCAGACTCCAGAACATGATGCTAATACTGATGGGATACCCATAGGAATCGAGGGTTTATAGACTCGGAGTTAATAAGTGGAAAAGATGATACTAGCGTTACCCCAGCCCGGACCCGAAAACCCGCGTCTATCGCATACGCTACCCGGCGCGCCTGTCAGAAAATGATCCGGCTGGCCAAAAAGCCTCTCCCAAGCGGACCAAGGCTCCTGAATCCGTGCGCTGCCGCTCTTGTCTGTGTGTTTGATGCTGATGTCTATGTCTCTGCAGACTCTATGGGTACAGCTCCGCTCAAACCTCCCCCTCCCCCCCATACGTCAGTCCTAACTAATGCCAACAACGCACACACTGTTGGGCAAACACTCGCTGCAGCACGTATAAGATGTGTTTGGAAGAAGCCATCACCATATTATCCACTCCCCGCTGCCCCTGTCGAGCTGCAAGCCCCCAGCCAATCCATGATCGGCGACGAACTTGCCGAAGCCGAGACTCTTCTCAGGCGGGCAGGGCTGTACCCATGTCCCCAGTACCGGCTTAACCTCCCTTTCTTCACACTCGCAGTAGTCAAGGTTCATGAAAAGCCCCGAGCTTCCCTGCTGCCATAGGCCCCGTTCAGCCTGCGGAGTTTGCACATCATGAGCCGTGGTGGCCGTGGACAGCGGGCCGGGACTACTTCCACTTCTGTACCTACCTCGCTATCCCGCTCCGTGATAGGAACCATTGTTGCAATAGACTCCAGAATAGACTCTGATTGACAACTGCCTCCATCCCTCCTTGGCTTCCCTAATGGGCTGATGGGCTGATGGACTGGAGGTGCTGTTCGTGCCTGGTGCTGGCTCAAGCTCCCTGGCCTCGCAGGGTCCCCCCTTCTGCCCAGCCTCTCTGATAGATCCGATCACCTCAGTCCGGACGAAGACAAGGTTAGAGTTCTAAGGGCCTTGTTTTCTTGGAAGCACCTCGTCCACACGCTTTCCTTTGTTCATCCCGCACAACGCTTTGCCGCCGCTGGCGGGATGGACTCAACGGTCGACGACGATCATCATCATCGTCACACCAGCGAACCCATGTCCACCGCCTGACTTGACCGCCAGAGAGACACCGACGTTGTCCTCACGTAGCACATGACAACATGCGAACTCACCTTTGATACCTGTGTTTCTGAGCCCGAGTGTGCCACATCACCAAGTGTTACACGCACGCATCTCTCTCTCTCTCTTTCTCTCATTTTCTGTCAAGATGCCATGATTCAAACCACCTTTGCGCCTCAACGTTAGTCCCCATTTCCCGCGCTCCCCCTTGGACGAGGTGGCGGCGACCAAGCTAAGCCTAGGACCTTCGGCCATTAGCTCAACGCCGAAAACACAAGGTGACACAGCACTACCGTTTCCATGAATTGACTTTTCCACGACTCCCGTCGCCATCGGAATTGGTGGTGTTGCTTGCCTGCTTGCCTCGTAGGCCCTCCCAAACGCGTGCTGAGCGAGACCAATGTCTTTTTTTCCTCCGTACAGGCGAGAGATCGTGTGTGAGGCCTGCACGCCGAGCAGAAATTTTACTTTTCCTGTGCTCAGCACACGCGAGCGGAATGCTGACAATACGCCTCTTTTAGCCTTGTTATGTCTAAGAAACGCCCGCCCCCAACGCGACGCGTGGGTAGAGCCTCTCTTCCTCTCTCCCGCAAAGCTTTCTTGCTTTGCCACGGCTTCCCACGAGGAACGCACAGCTCTCCCGCGAGCGATGTAGTCTGGTCTTAGCATCTTGGGCCCGCGCAACCGCGTTCCTGACCAAAGCTGGGCGGGGTTTTCCCTTGTGCTCCTCCCCCCGTTTCTTGCTCACTTGCTCGGCAGCACCCCTGGACGCCTCTTTTTGTGTGTTTCGTTCATGGCGCTTGTTAGGTTCAAACAACGTTAGTCTGGACTCATTCGATCTCTGTACGACAACACTCGCGATTCAGATTGCGAACTAAATCCCCATCATACGTCGGCCGGCCCTTCATGGATCTAATGGGTACCATGCCCCTTGACCCGTCCGTCCCGAGGGAGCAAGGCAATATGGGACGGCGACCTATTACCCATCAGCCTGGGACGAACGTAACAACAATGCTCACAAGGTTTGTGACAGCTCACTTCTGCCACTTGCAGGCCGAACCTCCCGATGTTGGCATTGAATGAGATGCGGACACTAGGCTCCGCTTGGACCGTAGTATCCATCTAGCTATGTCTTTCTTCGGGCCTCTCAGTGGCACAATATTGACCATCCTTGCAGGACTGGTTTGCCCCTGGCAGGATATGTGGGCTGTTTCTGTAGAGCTCACCCCAGAGTTTTTCTTACCCCTGGCGTGCATCTTAGAGATAATGCCAAATAGCTCATCCTCATGGCCCGCGTAAGAAGATCAAGGGATTCTTTTGATGCTGCTCTTCCCAAAGCGTTAGAGAGAAATATCCGGGGGGGGAGGGGAGCATTTGGTGGTTCGGGCAATTGGTCTGAGAACATTGCCAACCTTGAGATGTTGTCCCAAAGGTCTTTTCATGTCTACGTACACTGTTAGGTTGCCTCGCGCATGCACCTTAGATCAAGTCACGACTCACGGCAAACGATTCCTCGCTGGCCGACATGCCTTGAGTCCCGTAGAACACCACTCAAGCCGGTACTAACCAAGAGTGCCCCTGATAAATAGTCCAAGCCTTGGTTCAAATGGGCTGTCAGGAATGTTATGGACTTCACAAGTTCCACTTCTCAAGAAGGGTTTCCTTCCGTTGTCTCCGCAGTGTCCAGCCCGCCACCGCAATTCTTCTGCGTGTCTGCCGGATGCCATCCAGCTTCCCCGGTAGGCCTTCTGATGGACTTGTCCCATTGTCCCAATAAAACTTCAGTAGAGTTCCACTAACGTCTACCATGGACCAAATACTGGTGATCGTCTTCGTCTGTGAGTCTCGTGAGTATCCTGTATTGCCACCATACCTCTCTCTCGCCGCAATACCTTCCGGTCTGAAGCTAGCAAGGAGTGGCTCGTTTTCGGTCGTGGCTAGTACCACACGTCGTTCCACAATCAACCCGGCATTGCTTTTATCTCGAACCAGGTGGCGTTCAAAGTATTCTAGAAGGGGCCACGGCCAGCACACAACAGAACATCGCGAAAGAAGGTTCAGCTAATGGGCCCCATTGCGAAGCTGTGAGACTTTCTTGACTGGAGTCTGAGTCTATTCTACTGCCTCCTCGTTCTGGGCCATGATCTCGTTGTCCATGTCTTCCAGTACTCCCTGCATCTCCTCTTCGGTGGCTTCCAAACCATCGGAACTCATCAGCTTCGTATCCTTCTCCTCAGCTATGGTGCGGTTAGTAATTGGGTTAGATGGGTAGGTGGAACTGCACTTACTCCTGGCTTCAACGAGCAAGTTCTCTTGAATCTCGACGTTTGTCAGAACTGAGTTATCTCCGATGACACATCTCTTGCCGAGGATGCACCTTGTAAGCTTGCAGTTCTTGCCGACCACGGCTCCCTCCATCAGCAGGCACTGGGACAGCTTGGCTCCCTCGTTGAGCTGACAGCCAGCACCAATGACGGACTCCTTGATAGCGACTTTTTCTTCTACCGTAACGTTCTCGCCGACAAGACTGTCGGCCTTTGTGATTGTTGTACGACCCTTGATACCCTCCGGGTATGCCACTTTCTTGGCATGTGCAAAAGGGGACGCTGCATCACTGCCGGTTTCCTCCACTGACGGTACCTTTGCGAGCTGTAATGACACGTTCAGAAGAAGCTGAGCTGTGTCCACACGCCGGATCATCGGCGCGTCGGGCTGAGAAGGGTGCACATAGGCCAACATCGGAGGGACCTTCAGCTCCGTTCCGTGGGTCTTCGCATCGTCAGAGTCTCGAGAGTCAGCATATCTGCTGTCTTCAGTGCCTCTGTGGGGTCGAAGTTCTTCGGGGTCTTCGTCTTGAGGCGATGTTGTGCTTTCCTGCAGGGAATCATCGTCATCCTCCTCGTCATCCTTGCGCAGGACCTCGTCCAGATGGAGTTTCTCGGCGAGACCAGTCTGCCAGCCGGCCTTAGCCCACCAACCAATAACATCCTCGCCAATGTTCTCCAGTCGATCGTTCTTCTCAACGAAGTCCATGATCCACCTCGGCAGGATGTACAGATGGGCGTCTCGGTGTGTTGTGAGCATTCTCAGCTGGGGATGGCCTCTCATGAGACCGTGACGGATGGGAAGGCCTTTTCTTTCTTCAGTGAGGTCCTTAAGTGAGTCCGTGGGCATGGAGTAGACGAGATTGGAGAGATGCGGCAGCAATGACCCTTTGGGAGGCGAGACGTGGGATGGGGCCGAGGGGGTCACAGCAATGAAATCCGTCTCTTCTCCTTTAACCGGAGTCGCAGTCTTTGTCTCGTACCAAACGCCCAATCCACCACTGAACGAGTTCGAGTTGCTTGCTGAAAACTTGGGTGCGTCAAGTAGATCCGACAAGCTGGCGCCCTTGACCATCCATGCTTGCAGCAGCTTCTCGCCGGCAATCTCGCAGATGAGATCGCAAGGAAGGATGACGAAGTCGGAAGTGACGAGTTCCCTGACCTCGGGAAGACGCAGGATCTCAGCCGTGCCCGTGGTCTGGTCCAGGTCCTTGGGGGCGAGAATGTCCGGTCTGGGCAAGGGAAGTGCTGTCAAGTATGGATTGGTATTCAGAGCAGTAGTGATAGCTTCCTCTGCAGAGGCGGGGCAGATGAGAGTGATGTCTAAGTTGGTCAGTCAAGTGAACTTTCACGCAACAAGAAGCAATGAGACTGATGACGTCCCTCGAATAGAGCAAGACCGGCCCGCCGCCACTTACTTGTAATGCCCATACGGTAGCAGAAATCGACGGGGTACCAGACCATAGGTCGGTTGGCAATAGGCAAAAGGGCCTTTGGATTCTCATCGGGATTGGAGGTGAAGGTCGGGAACGACGACCCCGGACCGCAAAGGACCAAGGCCTGGAGCCCTGGTGAGGGCATCGACACAGCGTGGGGCATCCTGAGATGCTTTGGTGGGGTGTTGCGTCTGCGTCGACAGATTGCTGGGGGCTATGCCGAGACGTGATAGTGCTGTATATCACTCTAATAAATACGCGCTAACAGAGGAAAGCTCTCAGAGTGTCGGGACGTAGATCTGTTCTGTTTGCACCGTGCAATCCCCAGGGCCGTCTCGGTGACTATTTTTTGATATTTGGCGGCGCGCCGAGGGAGTCATCGCCCAAAAATGCGCCCCTCGGCGGGTTAATTGAATCCACTATTGGTGTTCCGCGTCATGGTGGGGTGGGGCACGTGACGGTCGGCACATCCTCGGTCCGCCAAATCGCTTGTGAGGAGTGATGCAGGCGGGACGGCAGCTGAGGATTTTGGCCCGGCAACCAATGGTAAGCACGGCCAACCTCGGGATGCCCCCTGGGCCGTAGCTCCTTGTCATCCCCATGTTGATGTCTTTCTACCCAAGACCAGCCACCCGAGCTTGCGACAAGTGGGTGATCTCCAGCCCGCTCCCCGATTTCAAGTTTCTGCCTTTTGACAACCTCTTCGATACGGATTTCAACGCGAAAACGTCCGGCTTCCTTGCGATTGGCAATTGACCATCACTTTGCGATACTACCCTCCTTGTGCAAGCGTTCCAACCATCGTCGGGAAGCTCTCGGAAGCTAGAAGCCGTTATCATCCTCAAGCCGATACATTTATACCAGGGCCACAACCTCTAGTGCAATGACCACGTCCAACTAAATGTCGTGGCCCAATGATCAACACTCTCGGAGGCGCGGGGTATGGAGCCATTGGGTGCCGCTTGCAGTCACTGTGACTGTTGCGACAGTCGGCCTGGCAGCTTGGGTTTGGAGTCAGCGCAAAGATGAAGACGAAAAACCCGAGAGCGAACAATACCCCGACCTCGATTACGACAATGCCGACTACGGCGACAATCCCGCATACGGCACTGCCAAGGGGCCGAAGCCTCCCCCGAGCAACGTAGGCACTGAAACATACGGTACCGCCGACGTATCTCGAGACCCAGCGGCTGATGGATGGAGCGCGCGCATGTCAGGCGCATTGAGGCGCACGCCCAGCCCACAGCAATTCTTTGAATCTGCTGGAAAGACAGTCACTGCAGGCGTCGCTGCAGCTGGTGCTGTTGCCGGCCGTGCCCTTGCTGCCATCCGTGAGGAGGACAAGAACGCGTACGCCGACCATGAGACTTGGTCCGAGGAGGCAGACGCCAGAAAGGAACGAGCGCCTGGGCCAAGGGATCCAAGCAAACGGCGGAGGACAGTTGCTGTTGTCGTATCTGCCGATAGCCACGCAGATGATTTTGACGAGGATGGCTTTCATGAACACGCGGTAAGTTCATTATTCCTACATATCGCAACCGTACTCCCACTCATATCTGACCATTGTGCAGTCCATCTTGTCGCACATCCCACGCTACAATGATTTTAACAACATCAAACTCTTCGTGTTGATCTACGCGCCGGGTCTAAAGGAGAATGCTGGTGAAGCTACGAGTAACCTTCCGCCACCTTCGTTGAGCTCGTCCTTCTCTAACATTGAGCACCACCAAGCCCAGACGCCTGGCGATTTGTCGTCTAAGAGCCCTTTGGTGCACGCTTCATCTGGCAACCCTGCTTTCAACGCCGTTTACTCCCAGGCATTGTCTTTGGTCGAGAAGGAGACTATGGTTATGCCCTTTACCACACCCAATGGCCACAACCATATCCTCCGCCATCTACAACCTGAGATCATCTATCTCCAGGAGAGTCTGGCGGGCGAGAGCGGCAGCGTGGTCTCTAACCTGCAGACCTGGCTGCGCCACGACGTCGTCCTTGTTGTTGGCGCAGAAAGTGGTCATGGTGGCCTCGCCGACAGCGAGTCGGAGGCCGAGAGGCCTGGTAAGGAAGAGAAGTGGTGGCAGCGAACAGACCGTGTTGGCCGGGGCCGGGGCGTGGTTGTTGTTGACGGCATGCGGGTCCACGATGACTGGGCCCGCCGTGTCCAGGGCAAGGAGTAAATCCGACCTCCACTGTACAAATGACGGCCTGGGTATCCGAGGCCTTTTCTATGTGTGCTCGGAGGCAATGATGGATGTGTCAATGTGTGTTTTGCTTGGACTGTATATACCACGAGATATCATGTGATGTTTTCATGAGGAAGATAATTGACTATTGTGACGCAAAAACAGCCCCCTTCACAATGGAATCACTTCAATGGCTTAGGATGGATGTTTATGAATGAATGTCTCTTCTAAAACTGTGTCCCAAAGAGTAAGAATAAAAAATAGTAGCCGATTGACCAATTCACTCATTTGCCTGCTCATGTCGATGTCGAGCTTTTCACACTTTACACAAGAGCACCACATTTCTATCCAGGTTCCCCGGAGCGGAGTGCACTGTGCCTGCACTGTGTGAACACAGTATGCTCCTATATCCGGAGTTTTGCCTGAGGCTCTTTGGCCTTTCCTCCACGCCGCGACCCCGTCTCGGAGACTTGCGGCGGTTCCTCCTTGGAGCCTCTCTCACGCAGACGCCTGACTACATCCCAACCCCACACGCTTGGAATTCCATCTCTCTGAGCTCTCGTGCATCTATTCTACCCTCTTCTTTGAATTTATCTTCTTTTTCCGGCCTCTCCGTTCAATATTCCAACACCCGCGACTGCGTTCTCCGCCCGGATTGCTCTTCTCCACGCCGACGTCACCCGATTTGTCAACGCGAATCATCCACCTCGTCCACCCCCGGAACCCCATCACGATCGACGAGCCGAACACCTTCCAATGATTGCTCTGTAACATACACCTGGGCATCATTTGACAGTGGGAGAACAGCGTAGCGACATCTTCTTTGGTCTGCTGCGGACCGGTAGCCGCCCCCTCCCGCCATCATGGCGCCGGTCGTGACAGCGGTCCAGCCGCCTTCTGTCGCGTCCAAAGTCAAGCGTCCTGTCCCCCCGGGCATCCAAACCAATGGAGCAAACTCTATTCGATCATCACCGTCACCTTCGATGTCGACCAAGAAGCCTCCGAACTCCGCGACGACGAATGGCGCGAACGCACAATCGGCGCGACCTGTGAATCGTACGCGCCGCGAGCCGTCGACTCAAGCCGGTCGCATCTCTAGGAACAGCGCAGGATTACGGTCAGCGTCTCTCGCGGCTGATATAGGCTCCGCCCAAGCTGTGGAGCCACCACCCTACAGTCAGTCGTTTCTCGAACCTCCCCCGAATTTTATGATGGGCACTGGTGCTGACACATGGCAGTTGTGACGGATGAATATATCCTGAAGAAGTACTCAGGAAACCCCCCGTCTTTGGTTGTACACATGCACCCGACCCATTTTCGATTCGACCAGCAGGATGGCATCTTCCCGTATAAATCTCCGATGCGGCTCTTTCTGGAGCACCTACGCATGCGGACGGTCCCTCACGATCTTCTCGAGTACTTCTCACAGGCCGGCGTACCTTTCTACGAGGGCTGCCTGATCGTTCAGGTACATGATCACAAGTCAGTGGCACAATCCAAAGACGTCCAGCGACCGACGTCGGCATCGAGCAAAGTAGTACCTTCCTCCATCCATAACCATAATCCGTACATCGTCCCTTCGCCCTATGTACCTTATCCGAAAGAGTCATTAGGGGCCCACCCAGATGCTGGATCTGCCGCACAAGAGGACACGAAGCCAAAGACGGCGGAGGAAAAAGATAAGGAAAGCATGCCAGCTCCGAGTTTGCCAGGCGAAGGGCAAAAGAGTAGAACACCCTCAAAGCCCAAAACCTTTACAGCGGTTCTCCACCCTACGCCGGAAAGCCTGCAAGCGGATCTTTTGATCAAAGCCGCAACTCCTCGCGTCACAGTCGATACGCGTGGGAATGTTGACGGCACTGTACCTCCTTCGACGCCGATATCCATGGTCCCACCCACTCCTACTGCGAGTAGCATGCCCCCTCCCGCCAAGAAACAGAAGCGCGAACGTATGGAGCTCGATGGAAGCAACATTCACCTAGCAGAATCCCAAATCCTCCTTGCGACCAATGCTCCTCTGTTCTTGGAACCAACGAGGGATGCGGAAGAGACGATTGCCCTTCTAGACGTGCTGGCGCATCCCAAGCACTCGGACTCGCCTCCTCAGCCCAAGACCAGGAAGAGGACTGTGGCAGAGATGGCGGCCGATGAAGCGGCTGCGGCAGACCAGGAGAGATATATGCTTATCTTGGACGAACGGCTTTCTTCCACCGCCAACGGCGCACAAAGCGGAGCCAACGGGGCCGACAAGGAAGGCCCAGCTGTTGTGTCTACCTTTGAGCCAAGGTTCGAGCGCTTCAAGGTCATTGCTGATATCAAGAGAGAGCATGATGAGAGGAAAGAACAGGAAAAGGTCAAGGCGGCCGAAGCCGAGCGAAAGCTCGCACAGGAGAAGCAGAAGCAAATGCAGGAGCAGCAAGCTGTCATTGCGGCTCAAAGACAAGCAGAAGCAGAGAAAGTGCGACGCGAACATCAAATGGCCCAAGAACTCAAGGCTCGCCAAGAGCAGCAACAGAGGGAACAACAGAGACGGGCCTTGGCTGCACAAGCCGCTGCAAGCCAGGCTGCCCAGAACAACAACCAAAACGCGGCGGCAAGCATGGCACAGCAACAACAGGCGAATGTTTCTATACCCAATGGTACATCCGGTGGCGTTGCAAGCGCCGTACCGGCCCAGGCTCGCTTCTCTCAAGCATCTCAGCCAGCTGTGTCTTCGCCCGTTATTCGCCAAGGGACGCCGCACAACATGTCTTCTCCTATGCCTGGCGCTGTGCCCATGCAGCAGTCCAACTCTCAAATGGCTAACAGTCCTCCACGACCACCATCTGCAGTTCCTGGCCACCCAGCCAACGTTGGCGGCGTTCCCATGTCGCACAGCATGTCTGCTCGCGCAAGCCAGCAGAGCCATCAGGCAGGCACACCCCGTATGCATCACGGAACACCCACTATGCAAGGAACTCCCGGTTCCCGTCCGGCAGTGGCGGCAACGCCTCGTATGAACCAGGCCAGCCCGCCCCCCAACATGATGGCCTCGAACTCTCAAATGGGCCAGCATATGATGATGGGCACTCCTGGATCCATGCCACAGTCTGTACATAATCCTAACTTGATCGCAGCACAGGTTGCTCAACAGCAGCGAGCCATACAGCAGCAGCAAATGGCAGCAGCTATGCAGAATGGCATGGGTAGCATGATGAACGGCAACATGAACCCGCAACAGATGACGCCGCAGCAGCAGCAGCAATTCTTGCAGCAACAGATGCAGCACAGAATTATGCTTCAGCAGCAGCAGCAGCAGCAGCAGCAGCAGCAGCAGCAGCAACGCGGAAACATGGGCAACATGAGCAACATGATGAATCAGCAACTTGCGCAGCGGTACGCCCAGCAACTCAGCCAGATGGGCGCCAACCAAATGAACGGCGGTCAAATGACACCGCAGATGCAGGCTCAACTTCAGGCACAACTCCAGGCGCAGATGGGCAACCCGATGCAGCGTCAGATGGGTGGTGGTCAGAACATGATGAACGGTCAACACATGAACATGCAAGCCATGATGCAGATGCAGCAACAACAGGCCATGAACAACAATAATGCGCTCACAAATCAGGTCAAAATCCAAGGACAAGCGATTTATAACAAACAGATCGCCAATCTTGCGGCCAAATGGGGCGGCGCGGTTGAGAACATCCCGCCTGAGCAGATGGAGGCGTTTAAGAGAAACTGTATGATGGAGGCTAAGAACCAGATTCAGAGCGTTCTTGCGCAGCGGAGAGCCCATCAGGTGATGCAGCAGCAGCAGCTTCAACAACAGCAGCAACAGCAGCAGATGCAAGGAATGGGTGGTATGATGGGGCCTCATGGGATGTAGGGTGA
This sequence comes from Colletotrichum incanum, assembly GCA_001625285.1. Taxonomy (NCBI): domain Eukaryota; kingdom Fungi; phylum Ascomycota; class Sordariomycetes; order Glomerellales; family Glomerellaceae; genus Colletotrichum; species Colletotrichum incanum. Next base: position 66,180 of record LFIW01000563.1, read on the forward strand.
TCCTAGGGCCTTACTGTTGAGGTGTCTGCATCACCACCGCCGAAGATGCTTTCACCTATCAGGTCATGTTGAGAATGGAGATCAGGTGGAGAGATGGGATGATGAACAGACAATGGCGGGGGTCCGGTTGTGAGCGTCTTTTTTTTTCATATTTGGCGTCTGGGAAGTCCAGGGACGGATTGGCTGGTTTTGATCTTGCATGACCTTATATACCCCTACGAAGGCGCATCTACCTTATCCTTCAAGGTGCGGTTGGGGATGGACGGCAATTGCTTTTTTAACGGCTCACGGAGTGGGGGACGATGGGGAACGGAAACGTGCATACACGCCAGTGCCTCTCGAGGTTCTGGAGAAGCGAGTTTAATGTATCACTTGATGTATCAATTACAAATTCATACACCATTGCCCGCACGTCTAAGGTAATGTGTTGAAGTGTCATGCCGAATGCCGCCAGTGCTTATGTCAGCAACATCTCGCTGCCATCTCCAGTAATTAGCTACCTAGCCCAATGCTGAGCCACTGCACGTGATTCGCTAGATCTTCGGCATGATGATGATGCAACGAGCTAAATTGCCGTCTGACCCAAACGGTAAGGTCCGCCGTCCCTGTTGGCAGTTGCATCACATCAGCCAGCGAAGTCATCCATCCCGTTGACTCCACTGCCCCTACCAGGCCTCCTAAGCATCAAGCCACATGAACCACACGCCGTGACCTCGCCAATTTCCGTCGCCTGTCCAGCTTCTAGAACCACACTCATTACGTACTAAGCTGCACATTTTCTTCACCTCCCTTGGTATTCTTTCAACGTTGTTGCAGCTTGCTGAGCTTTCGTCTCGAGCTGCATCCCCTAGCAGATCTGTCCCACTCGCACGCGACCCCGTTTCTCCGACGACTCACCGAACTCCATCGAAGCTATCCGGTCAATCGGCCGACTCTCCCGCGATGCATTTCCCTCGACCCCAACGAACGGAGGCAGCCTTCCTGTTGGCGCTGCTGATGTCGCCGCTGCCGACAGTCTCGATGCTGGACTGCAAGCACATCCTGGTGGACGATGTCTCGTTCAACCTCGGGGCACTAGCTGGGCCACATAGCGTTGTGACCAGCAGATGGCACCCTCCCACATTCACGAACACGTCCTACACTGTAGATATCTGCGCTCCTCTCAAGCGGAAAGGAGATGTCAAGAAGGACGAGCAATGTCCTAGCTTCACGAGAGGTAATGCCTCCGTGGCGTGGCAAGGCCAGCTTGCTTGAGCTCCGCAAAGCTAACTTTTTTTTTAAATAGTCTGTGCCATCGAGCGCAACATCCACCCAGGTCAAGACAATAAGGACGAAGTCGAAAAGGTGATACCTATTGCCGGCGAGCTGGGCGACCACGGCGGAAGGGCCTTGGACGCCAAGCCTGAGCGGCTCAAGTCGAGCGATTCCAACTCCGATGCGAAGAAGGAAGGCGTTCGACTTATTCTCAATGGTGGCTCCTATCCTCTGGGGAGGAGCGGCAGAAACCAGAAGGCCATTATCGAATTTTCCTGCGACCGCGAGAAGACGGGTCTTGAAGGCGAAGTCAAGCCCGAAGATCAGTACGACAGCAGCCAACTCCGAGCACGCGAGGAGGACAAGGATGGCAAGGATGGCAAGGACGGCGAAGACGACGGGCGCTCGCCAGATGAGAAGCAAATTTTGAAGCCCGATAGCGCCCTGATCTGGAACAGCTACGGCCCGAACGAGAAGAACGACATGGACGTCCTGAGGTTGACTTGGCACACCAAGTACGCTTGCGAGGATGCATTTGGCAAGCCGCCCAGCGAAGGTGGCAGTGGTGACACGAGCAGCCACTGGGGCTTTTTCACCTGGTTCATTGTTCTGTAAGTCAGCTCGACGCATTGCAGATTGCCCAGCAACATCAGCAGCTAACCCGTTTCTCTGCAGGGCTTTCCTCGGCATTGCGGCGTACCTTATCTTCGGCTCTTGGCTGAACTATAACAGATACGGTGCTAGGGGCTGGGATCTTCTGCCGCATGGAGACACGATTCGCGATATTCCCTACTTGATCAAGGACTGGACCCGGAGCGTGCTCAACACTGTCAACGGCAGTGGCAGCCGGGGCGGTTACAGCGCCGTCTAGAATAGGGGCTCTTAGAATTCGTCAGGGAGAAGAAGTGTAAATTTATGGCTGTAAACTGGGTTAGTGAGTACGGTTCTGGGTGCATGGTCTTTGGAGGGCATCATTCCGCAAGTCTACCCGCGACTTGGAGTTGGACTGGTTTGGTCTCCGGAGCTTGTCGCATTAGCTTGTTCGTCTAAGAAATACAACATGATCGAAATGATGTCGGTCTTTTATTCTCGTATGCTGTTGGCGCCAAAGATCTGGGGCTCCCGTCCCAGACAACCCCGGCCGGAAGCGCGCTACGGAATGCTCGGTGGATCAACGATGGATGTGGGGCCGGTGTCAGTTTCAAAAACCGCCGCTCACTAACGTCTCACCTCCGGCTTACCTCCGTACAGCTCTTGTACGCGCATCAAATCACTGACGCAGCCAGCAACCCAGTGCATAGTCACGATATGGCAGACAAAACAAGCACAAGGGATGATGATGTCGCTTATGGCGCCAATGAAGACTTTCCACAGGACGAGGAGCCGTCATCCGCCTTCATACCTCATCCACTCCCACAGCTCACCAATGAGCCTCAAACCCTCCCAGACTGCTGTCTGAGCCTTTCCCTCCCTCTGCTCCGAGAACTGCACGGCTACCTCCCGCCCTCGCCGCATCTCACCCTCTCAATAGGCAGCGGCACTGGCCTCGTCGAGGGCCTCCTGCACTCCTTTGCGTCGCCCTACGCGCTCAACCTAGTCAGCGTCGAGATCGCGCCCAGCCCAAACAGGTACCACACGGCCCACCGCACCGTTCCAGGCACCTGGGCACTCGATCCGCTGGCGAAGGAGGCGAAGGCGTGGGTCTTTGTGTATCCGAAGCAGGTGGCGTTGGTAAAGGAGTACATGGCTGCGTTTTCAAGAGAGGGGAGCGCAGAAACCGTGATGTATGTCGGGCCGAGGACGGATTGGGATGACTTTCGAGATGCATTCAAGGGGTTTGCGAGTCAATTTGAATTTTGGGGGGAGGAGAGGATGGAGGCGGTTGGGGGGAGGGCGTGGGAGTGTGTTGCTATTGTGAGGCCGGAGAAGGGTGGCGGGTTTGCTCCGAGGACGTGAAGGGGAGAGGGGCTGGCAATTACGGACATGTATTGGACTCTTCACTTCAAAGTACCGAGGTATCCCGGTTTCTTCGGGTCGACGGGTGCACGTCGACAAGCTAGCAAAAGTGGTTTGGATGACCATTGATCTTGCGTGCTTCCACCCAGACCACAACAAATCAGGCTCATATCCATCGAAATCCTCATGAGTTGGCGAAACTACTCCCTTGAACTCTTGTTCCTTTCTGCTAATATGTGTAGAGTGAGTGAAAGCCTTCCGGTCATGGGCTCTCAATATGACAACGGGATCACGAGTAGTCCACCAAGCTACCCAACTCGAGCAGACCAAGGCCAGTAGCCCGTCTTTCATCCTAACGGCCATCGATGAGGAACTCTACATTTAACAAATGGTTGGAGGATGTTTCTTTCTAATGGTTCAGTTTTGGCTCGTATCGGCCGATTTGAGATCTACAATGAGTGTGGAACAGGCATGGTGAAGGTTCATGCGCTGTTTGGTGTGCCGGAAACGGATGACACCGTAATGAAGATCATACTGGCATTCGTTTCTCGAGAACAAAGAGAGAAGCGCGCGCTGCCTCTTCCAAAGAACAGTCGGGATTTTTCAGACTCAAGAGACTATTTCTATATCTTACGATACGGCTACATGAATGCTAAGCTATGCCAACGATGACGAATGCAAATCTCCCGCGCAACCACAGGCACATGCCTCCGCCAACAATATTACATTCGTACTATCATGTGTTATGAGATGCAACCTTTGGCGTAGGTTTATGTACAAAAGTAATCACGGAAGCTATATACATAAAAAGAAAGCCTGCGAGGTCAACTCTGACCAGGCTCCAGGCTCCTCAAGCAGTTGCAGGGGCGGCCGCCGCCGGCATCAAGGACGCGGCGAACTGGGCCGCCTCGTTAGCGTCATTGCCGTACGTCAAGTGAGCGCGGCGAATCTGGTTTCCACCCTCGCAGATGTTGTCACCGTTATGGCAAATGATCTTGGTCCTGGAGGCGTCGACGCCCTGGACGGGCTGGCCATTGACTGTTGAAGACTGTCAGCTTCGAGCCTCAAGGAGAAGACAAGAGCGAAACTTACGTGGGTCGCCGAAGATGACGACACCGGCAACCCTGGCCACCGTGTCTGCCGACATCATTGCAGCACCGTTGTGCACCAGCTGTCCTCCTTGAGAATATCCAGACATGATGACGGCCGAGTTTGGACAGCTGGTAATGGCTTTCTCAGTGAGAGTGGCCATCATCTGGGAGCCGTTTGCGTCGCCTCCCCGCAAGAAGCCCGGAATGTCGGCCGGGTACTCGACGCCCTGGACGGCAAGGTTGCCGCCGACCTGGGTCGACAGGGCCTGGAAGAAGGGTGGGCCGGCGATGGTGCCGACGTTACCGCCCTCCGTGGTGCCGCGGGCGAAGATGACAATCATGGATTTGCAATCGCCATTGAGACCGTCCTGCTGGTTACCCGAGAAGTCGGCCTGGCGGGATTGGATCGCGACGGGGGAGGCAGACGCCGTGCCCAGCAGGGCAAGGAGGAAGGCTGCTGTTGAGCGGTGCATATTATCAATATGATGAAGATAACGCTATATGTGTTACGGTGATTATTAATGAGGGTTGGAAGGGAGTTCTGACTGTAACTGAAAGTTGGATCAACAACTTCAAGGTTCCTTGGCCACGAAATTGGCTGGGGAGAGAAGTGACCGTTGCATTCTTATAGCGGACTTAAGACCTTGGCCTCGACCGCCGCAAACGACGCAGACATCCCGTGAGACAACGGACAATAAGCTTACGGGGTGTTTTCTGTTCCTGCAGCACAACGGCTTCAGGTACCGCAACCACATCCCAATGGGGTAAAGAGGGCGGATCATAGATGCAGGGGACCGCACGTGGGGGATCGACCTGTTACCATAGACACTAGACAGAGCCAGGGATGGTCTCTGCTGGGACTGAACTTTTTTGGCTGACAAACAGTAGCTGAATGCTAGCCGCAGGCCTAGCTGGGTCAAGAAGCGGGACCCTTTGAAGCTTATCCGCGATGACTACATCTTTGGCAGGCAGCAGGCTAATATTTCGCCCATCGGTCGGGCAGACAACACCCTACATCGGACCCGGATTATCAGGCTGGATCTGTTGCGATTGGTCTAGGGCGTTTCATGGATGAGGCCGGTCCGATCTGTTGCATAGGGGACGACCCGAAACAACAGGCGGTTTGTGCGCAATGGCGGATGGCAAAGACACCGAATCATTTCCAAAACCTTTCCCCACATTCAACGTACTGACTGGCGTTTGGTGTTTTAGCGGGCTGAATGAGGCAGATGGCAGCTGCTTGGAACAGATGATTCGCGCTGGTGGACTGAAGTAGAAATGTCCGCTGAGGTGGAAGTGGCAGGCCTCTGACAGCGCTTTGTTTTAGTCTGATGTTGAATCTTCCTATCTTGTCGTCTCGACCAAACAAAGTTCTTGTCTTCTGAAAAATCGAAGGTATCGTCATACCCGAGGGTGAGGGTGACCACTGACGTGCGTTTCGTCGCTGGGCTTGAGAAAGAAATGCTCAGCCGTCGGAATTAGAGAGTCTTCCGTCTGGCCGTCCGCCAAGAATCGTCTGGAGTTTTCGGCTCGTTCTGTCGAAAGTTGACTGAGGAGTGATCTGAATCGATCCAGGCTTTGAATCGAAGGACATTCGGTGGGATGATCCAAATGAGACATGATAATACCTCGGTACCGGTAGACTGGCTTGTCATATTGTCAACGAGGCGAGTTCGGCAATTAAATTAAGACCTGAGTAATGATAGTTTTCATATGCTACTTGTGTGAGGATTTTCTTGGACATATTAAAGTTTTGTGTTGGATGCTATCGGTGTCTTCCCGTTCAAACATTCTTGGTAAAGAATTCAAGTGTAGGGCGGTGTAGCGGACGATCGCCGGAAGGCAAACCACTGGAGATGATATTTCACTGAGACCAACGGGAGATACCTCCTTCCGCCGAGCTCCGACGGAATAGTGTGATAAATTGGTAACTTGGTGGAGGATTTGGCCGAAGACATTGGATGGCCGAGCGGCCCGTGGTCGATGCCGAGACTGGGCCTGCAGAGAGGGGTTTGGGGGAGTCGAGTGGAATGAGTTGATACTCGGTAGACGAAACTAAACTTCGAGAGGTTTTCTATATTCAAACCCCTCAAAAAGGTGTGGTTTGTACTCTGTCACACTCCAAGATCCTAGCACCATAGTGATGGGCAACCGGGTAATTGAAGGGATGCCACGGTGATCCCTTCACTATCAAACCGCAAGCATGAACCGTCGGATCGAGTCTTGGTTTTGCCTGAGATTTCTATCCTTGTTTTCACCCCTAGTCTACCAAATTTTTTTGGGTTCAATCGAGTCTTTGGAGCGTGTTCCATCTTAGTTATTGGATTTTGATACTGGTGAAGAGCAGGGAAGAGGCTTTGTGAGTGTGGGGGATGCGCCGCGATGGAACGTCCGCGGGGAAAACGGTCCTGCACCACGCTAGGGGAATTTAGCCGAGACCCATTTTTCGAACTCGGCCCTCACGTCACCGGTTCTACCAATGGAAAACATCTCGGAATGCCATCGTCACGTCTTCAGTGGGGTAGAGCTGTAAAAGAAATTATGGGATACTTTTCGAAAATTTAGGCTTACTTATGCCACGCCAAGTATCTATCGATGCATAATGCAAGCTCAAATATCACAACACACCTCCGGACCGCGACGCGTGAAGCTCGCCACGTCCGTTGTATGTGTTCGTCCAGAAGTCGAACGGTCCAGTTTCCTGCCACCGCTTCAAGTCATCGAGTTTTCTGATCACAATCACAATCAACCGTGCTATTGAATTTTATCTTGACTACGAAAGTTGACCTAATAATTGGTTAAGGATGCAGACTGTGACTGGAATGGAGCCTGGACTACAACGAAATATTCTGTGCAATACCAGTTGAAGCCAACGCAAAATTACGCCATGAACCCATCGATCCTTTTTAAAGCGTGTCAGTGACTGCTCGGTGTTAAAGAAGACAGATGTTCTGCACTTGCTAGATGTTGGGCGCCTCAGCGATTGAGCGTAGGGCGAGTTGCGTAGTCAGTTGAGACTGCGTTCTGATAGGAGCGATATGCGTCTTATAGGCGATAATGAGACAGGTCGATGAGGCTGCGGCAGAATGGAGCGAGGACAAAAGAGGAAGATACGACGCATGGCTTGTTGCGTTTGTTCGCCTCAAGATAGCCGTGGTTTCTTATAACCATCTGGTTCAAGGCCTGGTGTTCATGCTCGTGATCCAACACAACAAGATACATGTTTTGAAAAAGAACACTTGTTTCCATGTACCTGATACTTACACTCTGAACTTTTCCAGTTTATGATCATTGCGAACGCGAAGCCCTTGGGATTCCATCCGCGCGTTCTTTTGCCTCAAACGTGGTTGATTCGTAGGAATTGCAGAACTGGGAGATTCCTTTCACGCCTGTTGGACAGTCCCCTTGATGGTACACGTTCCGTTGTATTCAGTAAAAACAACACATCGAAATAGAAATGTTAAGAGACATCATCGCTAGCTCAAACTACTGCCATCTGTGAACATTTGGGAACGCTTCGCTGCTTGCGTTCATGGAATCTAAATCTAGGGTTCGTGAGGGTTTTGAACGCCGGCGCCAAACGATCAATTACATGGATCAAGTCTTCCCACATGAGAGATATTCATGAGTGGGTGACGGAGATAGCCTCCTCCAGGATATCCAAACCCTGCTGGATCTCCTGTTCCGTAATAGTCAAAGGAGGTACAAAACGCAGAGTATTGGTGCCAGCGGTGATGATCAGCAGACCACGCTCACGGGCAGCCTTGACGATGGGTGTGGGGTCCTGGGTGAGCTGCAGACCAAGGATGAGGCCACGGCCGCGGACCTCCTTGATCAAATCGGGGAAACGCTCGCGCAAGGAGTCGAAGCGAGTCTTGAAGATTTCGGCCTTGGCAGCAACGGCCTTCTGCAAGCCGGGGTCGGCAAGGCGGGAGACGATGTTGTGGGCCAAGCGGCAGGCAAGAGGATTGCCGCCGAAGGTGGTACCGTGGTCGCCCACCTTGATCTTCTCTGAGACGTTGTTGTTCACGATGGTAGCACCAATAGGGAAACCATTACCCAGCGCCTTTGCGGTGGTTATGATATCCGGGTGGGCTTCCTTGGGCAAGTGGGTATGCGCCCAGAAAGTACCTGTGCGGGACAGGCCGCACTGGATCTCATCGTAAATTAGAACGGCGCCGACCTCGCGGCAACGCTTGGCCAGAGCAATCAAGAACTCATCCGTCGCGGGCGTGACACCGCCCTCGCCCTGGATGGGCTCAACGATGACTCCGCAAGTCTTCTCTGTGACGACGTCGTTGATGACGGCGACGTCGTTGAATGCGCCGAGCTTAAAGCCAGGCAGCATCGGCGCAAAGGGGTCCTGGTACTTGGGGTTGTGGGTGGCGGACAAGCTGCCCATGGTCCGGCCGTGGAAAGCGTTGTTGAACGAAACAACCTCGTACTTGTCGCCTGAGGGCTGGCTAACCTTGGCGGCCTTCCTGGCGAACTTAATGGCGGCCTCGTTGGCCTCGGAGCCCGAGTTGCAGACGAAGACGGAATTGACGTCGTGCATGGCGCCCGCCTCGCGAGTCTTCTCGACCAGCAACTTGGAAAGAGCGCCGGTCCAGGGGTTATAGTAGAGGTTCGAGGCGTGCATGAGGGTGCTGCCCTGTGATGTTCGTTTCTTGTCAGCACAGTGAAAATGACTCACGGCACCTCGGAGTTACCCACCTGCTCGGTCATGAGCTTGGTGAGCTCGGGGTCACAGTGTCCCAAAGCATTTACAGCAATACCAGCGGTGAAGTCGAGGTATTGCCTGTTCTCAACGTCCCATAGCACAGATCCCTGGCCCTTCACGAATACCGGCGGCGGGCGGGCGTATGTGGCAACCATGTACGGCGCATGTTCGCGGACGAGGGCGGCGCTCGCGGAGTCTTCGGTCGGGTCGGGGTTTGGTACAGAGGCCTGGGTCTAGAAGCGATCTGTGTTAGTACCAGGGCGACTCGAATTGCATGATCTTGGAGGCACCAACTGTGATGTTGCTCTTGACGTCCTCCGGGAGGCTTGAGGCAGCCGCCGTCGCAGAAGAGAGCGCACGGGTGTTGATGCGCGAGGCGACGGCCAGGCGTGGCTGGCACTTTGCCAATTGCAGTCGCAGAGGAGTACGGAACGCCATTATAGTGTCTTGACAGGACAAACAAGGCTCCGCGATAAACAATGGTGGTGTTGGAGAGAAAAGTCACCAAATAAAATTTGGGCCGTTCGCGCATGGATGGATGGTGACTCGACAATCTTTCTATCGATAAGCCGCGCCGCCTCCGGTACATGGAGGGGCAGACCCGCTCTTTCCGGCGGTACGCCTAATTTGGCCCGGGGATATCGCTCCGATCTCGGCCATGCTCGGACGAACGTGCGAAGTATCAAAGCGTCTTGCGCATTTGCAATAAGGACCTACAAGAAGCCCAATTCAAGTGTTATTCAATACCACGATTTGGCCTTTTCTTCCTTAACATGTGAATTTCTCATCTTTACTACCAGTTGCTCGCAGTTGAAGCACCTGGCCAAAACTCGACTTTCCTAACTGGTAGATTTGCTGGCAAAGAGAAATTGAGGCTCTGAACGAGGCTTTAACTTGATAGTATTGTGTTCTTGTATCACCATGTGGTTTCAGATTGATCCTTGCAAGTTTTTTGCAAAGAATATACTGTAACGTGCTTACTCAAGAGCCCAACCCATACACCCAAATTCTCCAACGATGCCACGGGGGTTCGGACATGGTTGTGTTGAAAATCTATTTAGTCATATAATACTGTTGTGTTGTCAGGCGAGGCTTTATTAACTTGTTAACGACATAAATCCTAGCTATTAGGACTTCGACATGATGCTTGACTTGTCAATGTATACCACTTCTGGTTCGATGACACCCTCCCAAGATTCACGCAGTCTCTGGCGAAGTTTTTCCGCCTCTTTTCGACAAATAGAGGGCTCCTCGTCAAAATTTACCGTTGAAACCCAGCTAGCTTCTGGGTCTGAGGGGTTCGTGCCGACGCCAATTACCTTGACACTACGCAAACCTCGCCAACAAGAAACCTCACAATATTTGCGTCGTTGTACTTGAGTATCGTCAACAAACCATCTTTGGTGACCTGAACCCAGTCATCCTTCCACGTGAGTAGCATAGTCGTGATGTCTCTTCTATGTCTTTCATTCATTGAAATTATAAATGCTACCATCGAGGTGATGAAGTATACCTGCCGCTGGCATTCTATGACCATCCTAATCTGTTTTGCGTCAGAGAACGCTGCCATTTCGGCGAAGCCTCCTTGCATGACTTGTATGCTACCAGATGCTCGTCTGAATAGAAGCTTCCACAACTTTCTGTTTGTTTGCTTTCCGCCATCTCCTATAAGCTGGCAGCAAAGTTCTCCTTGTTTTACAAGTTTCTTCTGCAAAGGCCCGCTACACTTTTGGCTGTCTCCAGTGTACAATGTCCAAAAACACGCCCAATACCATCTTCACTCAAAGTGAGGTTGGAACTTGGTAGTTGGGACAGACTTTGAAGCAAAACCCCTTTTCTCGTTATCGAGATCTAACAATATGCCGGTCGGTATTTCAAACTGTTGATCTCTCTCAAGAAGCGTTTTGGAATCTTCCATACGGGCATGAACAATAGCATTCTTAAACGTCATGTCCGTCAACTCAGGAAGTACGCCAAGGAACGCCTTCATGTCGTTGAACTAACCCATTTGTTGCTCAATGTCGCCAAAGGGAAGAAAAGTCTGCGGGTCCCGGACGAGTTGTTTCTCACTCTTTAATTCGGTAGCACTAGGCCATTGGGGTCGCATTGCGGGATGTCCGAGGCGATTCCAAGCATGGCCTAGACCATATCTCGAGGATCAGTTGCCTGACTTCCTTAGAATTGTCGCAGCAAGGTATGCAGACTCTTCGTTTTTGCGGATCTTAATATCAATGGATTTGGTACCAAGTCTAAGATAGCCTTACATTGAGGGCTTAGGTCGACTCCGATAAGTGTTGCGGCGCCCGCGAGCATATGAGCTGGGACGGTCCATCTGCCGCAGCATACCAAGGCTGCGCGAGCATCAGAGACCTCCCGCAGGATCCAAATTCGCGTGAACCAAGGCTCTTCGAGAAGGGCTATCAGACCTTCCCGTTGGAGGTCGACAAGGGCAGTTCGGTCAATGACTAAATATTGTTGTATCGATAACCATTCTTCTTGCACCCGGCTGAGGTCCTCCTGGCTTTTGTGGCGAGAGATATCTCGATGAAGCTTTTTCAGGAAGTCCATAAGATCTTGGCCTCATACGAAGAGGGTCCCAGACATATGAGAAAATGCTCTGCCTCTCTCTAAATGTCGCTCATCTGTCCCACTTGGTGCACTCGCTCCACAATGTTGCCTTGATCGATGCAAACCGCATCGACCCACAGCATTCCATGTTGATCATGCCGTAGGTGGCTCAAGGCATGAAAAAGGCTTTTGGTGACAGATAGCATCTTGTCATTTACTGTGGTTGACTCCGACAAATCGTTACTTCCCCAGGCGTATGATAATGCCTCATAGGGGACGAAGTTTCCCCGCTCGAGGCTTGCTTAAAAGATGTCACATGTTACCTTACCGCTAGCTTCTGGATGGAGCATCAGAAGTCGAAATGATTTTCCAGCAACGTCTAACGGCTCGTACTCGAAGAACTCTATGTTTGACGTTGCGCACGAGCTGGGGTTGGGCGCTAAAGCGAAGGCTTGCTGGTACTTCGGCGTCGAAAAACAAAATGATAGCCAGGTCTTGATTGTGACACAGGTCAATAGTCATCTGAGTAGATTTATCATGGCGGATGGCTGATTCTCGAGTGCAACGGCTTCATCTCTTTGATCATCGAAGCTTCACAGGTCTTGGAATTCCAGTGATGCCTGAAGCACTTGGGAGCTTGGGTAAGTAGAGCAAGCAGAAGTGGAACCTCATCTCAGGACTGAAGTAGTAGTTATAGCTCGTGCAATGTTGAGCGAATCAGGCCTCCAGACAGATTTGTGTGGACAGCAGCCGAGGCACATCAGCCGGTGGCTGCGCTCTGTAACACATAAGGAGTAGCCTCAGGCTTTGTTCCCGGTATCTTTTCTCCTAGGAGGAGAGAATCAAGCTTATGGCATACGCATATCTCAGCAGGCGTCTATTAGCATTACAAGACTGGATATCAAACAACCCAGGCCTATGAAACCGTCAGAAATTTACCGAGTTTCGGCGTGATCTCCGCCCTCAGTGGAATGCAGAAACCGCTCACATAGAACAGCACTGCTCAGCCATGTTCACTGACGTGGGCCGAGCAACCTTTTTCTGAAGAAAAGTTCCATACACGACTTGAAGCCAATGAAACCCAAAATCCCTGTGAAGGCCTTCCTTGATGCAAAAAAGTACCTTCAAAGGAGTGGCATTGATACGTGAATACACCAACCATTCAACGGTATGTTTGACATTATGGCCAGCTTGCTTGAGGCGACGCGCCAGGCAAAGTGCATGTACAACAAGGAGGCATGTAATATTCACAGGGAATGAAGATGAATGACAGAGCTCCTTCTACCAGAACCTTGCTATTCTCAACACTCTTTTCCAGCATCCTCCAGTGCATGTGTCACTCGTGTAGGGATGGATGAATTTTGTTTTGGTAGTCAGTGGCTACGAGTGTTTCCATGGAAATGGCTCGTGCTATCAGCGAAGTATATTTTAGTCTCATCAGGGTGTCACAAAATACGGCAACCTTGTCGCGGGACTCTCTCAAGAGCTCTTTTAGAAAAAGCACGTTCTACCAATCGCAAACACCAGCGCTCAGCTTTATGAAACAATTCAAATGAATGCCTGCTATTACAGGAACATACGAACACATCTATTTACATAAATGACAGTCAGATTAATCGGCAATCATATTGTAACTTTCTTATTTTTTATATATTTATTGTCTCATTCTCTCTCTTTCTTTAAACCCCCCATTGCCTGGCGATCTCTCGCTTAACCGCTTGAGATCGAAGCAGGCATTTCAACTATTCTCATAGTAAGTGGAATAAACTAGTAAGAAAAAAGGTAGTTGCACCACCCCAAATGCTGAAGAAAGAAAGAGATCTATTTACAGTACGTATTAATGACCGCGCTTGTTAATGCGCAGTTCACAAATTGGTGAGAGATAGAAAGCGCAGGATCGAGCTTTCGTCGACTTGAGTGATTTGAAAGATCTCAACCGAAGATTTCCGGTCAAACATCGAGAAACCTCGTTCGTTGTTGGCTTTGTTTACATCCTTCGTCGAGCTGTCTTCTCAGAATTTGCCGTCAATCCTAGGTAGGCTAGGAGAGATCTAAGCTCGTGAGGCTAACAATCAAGCTACCGTGACATCAGCTAATTTAGATCACGAAGTGGGGCATCCGGGTTGTCGGTGCAGCCAATCCAGCCACGAAACCTGGGGAAATTGGTGGCTGAAAGACCAGATGAGTATAGACACGAGATGAAGTGACAACGGTCCCTGGAGCTAATGAAATCAGGCAACGCACATGGCAGAACACCCCCCCCAGGACAAAGCATGGGAATGCATCTAGGGAAAACGATGGCTTTGTAGTACAGGGGCGGACCTTTCCCCGAGAGGTCGGGTCGGAGACTGAAAGCTGAAGCCCATGAAACGAGAGTATTTTTCTCTTCTAGGACTGGTGTCCTATAACGGAGGTTTCAGGCGGTTCAGCTTGGAAAGATTAGCGGTAAAAAGTCTGTCTAAAAACGCCGTTATTGCTTATACCTTGCCACAAAATCCCGGACTTCATCAGCATCATTCCTAAGCTTCGCGACGATGGTCTTTTAGCTACCAAAGCAGTGAATGACATGCACTAGTCGTTGTTGATAAACCGATGCCTCGTGAGTCCCGCAGCAGCCTGTGCGGTTCGTCGTGCCACAAGGCTATCAAGCTGGCCAGTTCTAAACACGATCTTTTAGACCTGTTGCTCGTGGCTTCTGGACAACTAAGGAAGCTGAATATACCATTAAACGCCACGAACAGCAGTAAGCGGCTTGAGACCAGTTTTGGTGTCTGATTATAATCCATCCGGATGGACAGGTTTAGTATTAATACTCGCCATCTGCAGCCTTATGTATACTTGTTTATCATCCTTCTGATCACCATCTCCATAGTCCTTCACGAAGCCAACTCAACTACTGCCCTGAAATCATGCACGCCTACTCAGCTCTGTCTTTAGTGATCGTCGCCCTCAGCACCACTGCTTCTGCAGCGGAATATCTTGATGGTGCGGTCAACCCCATTGCACCCGAGAATGCGGCCGATACTGCAGCTACCAAGCGTTCTGTCGAGCTGGTTGCCCGTGGCACATCGGTCCAACGCGATGCACAGAAGCGCTCTCTGAACGGTATTTGTGATTCCCTACCTTTGCCGTGGACCTATTTGGGATGGTAAGGACACCAATGGCCATAAACAGTGTGTTATCTTGAGTAATTGATAATAACCAACGATGTGTACAGTTTCACCGACGGCACAGCCGGCAGAGTGTTGGACGGCGACAGCTACCATGGAGACGACATGTCGCAGGAGAAATGTATCGCATACTGCGACGGAAAGGGATATAGTAAGTACCCCGACACATCAAAACACACCGAACTTGTCCTCACTGTCAACAGGTGTGGCCGGCGTCGAATGGGGCAGAGAATGCTACTGTGGCTACTTGCTCGATGACTCTGCCGACAAAGCGCTTGAGACTGATTGCAGCAAGCCGTGTGTTGGCAACAATGACGAGGTCTGCGGCAACGGTGGGCGAATCAACGTCTTCACCAACGGTGATGTGGCGCCTGCTATCCTGGCTGCTCATGGAGACTTCGCCTCGCTTGGATGCTATTCCGACCATGCCTCAGCCCGTACCCTGACTACCAGCATAAGCCTCCCCGGTAATGTGAGAGTCAGCGACTGCACTACGGCTTGTGCCAACCAAGGATTTCAGTATGCTGGTCTCGAATTTGGTAGGGAGTGCTTCTGCGGTTCCAGCATCCAGAACGGCGGCGCCCCTATCCCGGCCAAGTCCTGCAATATGGCCTGTACCGCCGACAAGAGCCAGTACTGTGGTGGTCGTGCTGCTATCAATATATACAAGAGCTCTAAGCCTCAGACGGGTGGCCCCAGTGTGATTCCCGACGGCTGGGAGGCCAAGAGCTGCTACACCGATAGCCCTTCACGGCGCGCTCTCTCTTACAAGGTGCCCAGCTTTGACAAGTTCAGCGCCGCCCAGTGTGTCTCCAAATGCGCTGGCCTTGGCTATGTGAGTGATCTCTTCCTGACCCTCTTTGTCCATGAACAACGGCGAGCACGTCTCCTCTGTATGACAGGAGCTAACCTATCTGCCACAGCTTTACGCCGGACTTGAGTATGGCTCGGAGTGTTTCTGTGGTAGCACCATCGATGGTGGCAATACCCCCGCTTCCAGCGGCTGCGATATGTCCTGCGCCGGTAACCGCTTCGACACTTGCGGCGGCGCTGGGCGCATCAACATATACGAAGCTGACTGCAAGGGCACACCAGACTGCCACTTTAATTATGGAAAGATTGATTTGACACATCCCGCCACTGAAAAGGATTGCTCGGATCGTTGTCACGCAAACCCAGATTGCCAGGCCATTCAAGTTGGACGTGACAACGGCATACTCTTCTGCAACACTTTCTCCAAACCAATCGCTGTCATCCGGGCACATAATAATTCCCCTTACTGCTTATCTTGCACCTTCTACGCCGGGGTTTGCTCGCTTTAGAAAAACCACGGTGGCTCATGCGACGGAGTGTGCATGTCAAAGCTATCATCGCATCAAGACGACATGCATTCATTGTCAAGGAGGCACTGGCGGTAACAGCCACCGGTGGGCGTGGTTTAGCTATGATAATATTTCAATTAACCGCCTGTAAAGCTATTTGTTTCCTTGCCAAAGTTACTTCACTATGTTTTAAAATCGCTACTATTGCTATCAGAGAGACTTCAATGGCTTCGATGAAGGCATGATAAAAGGTACAGTTCACCAAAGTTCTACTCGTACTTGTGTATAACCCGCATTCCATCTCGAGGGTATATCGCTTCACGCTTCGGTCTGGATAACGGAAGTTCACTTTTAGTTAGATATGCAGCTTCCAACGACACGATCATGAGGAGGTTAAGGCTACCACACGTATATTCCGGCAGTCGCCTTCTCTGCACACCCTT
This sequence comes from Colletotrichum incanum, assembly GCA_001625285.1. NCBI lineage: Eukaryota > Fungi > Ascomycota > Sordariomycetes > Glomerellales > Glomerellaceae > Colletotrichum > Colletotrichum incanum. Next base: position 82,704 of record LFIW01000563.1, read on the forward strand.
GCCAATCAGTACAGCACCATCAGGTAGGTAAATCTAGAGGGAGCGTTCGAAGCGCTTTTGTAAATGCCCTAGCGATGCTCGCCTAAGAGGCTCTACAGCGCCTCGGAAACGTGAGGCACCTTAAGTCTTTTCCATCGAGGACATTATGGGGCGCGATGCATGTTCCCTTCTTTCCCGATTTCTTTTTGCTTTCTTTTCTTTTGGTAATTTTGCCAACACGGTGCAGACAATCGAGGTCGTTCTCATCAACGATACAGGCGCATGGTTTGCGAGCTGAGGACACTCTTGCGGGTGATGCAAGACGGGTGTCCTGATTCCTTCGCGAGTGTGAGCGTCGTGGACGTGTGTATCATCCAGGACATAGCGTATGAAGACCGCGGTGCTCGTTTGTTGAGAGACGCGAAGCGGCGCTTGGATCACATGACATTGCTTTGCTAACGATGTTGCTGCCTCGAGAACATTTCGACGCGAAGCATACTCGACAGCGCCTGCTGTAGATGCTGAAGCCAAGTGGATTGAGAGTTTACGAGGAGGTCCTGCCTGGAAGCCGTAAGCGCACACCTGGACTGGCTGCTTCTCGAGAACGAAGCTCAATATAGAACTCGAACGATATGCCATTGAATGACGGTAGAAGGCCTAAGAGTGGGCAGATACTGGTTACAGCAAGAAAATGTAAATGATGTATCTATATCATTTGGTGCTACCCGTCCTGTGTGTGTACGTACAGCTTCGTTGGCGAATCCAATTTACAGACTATCTATGGCTACCCAGTACGACCTCCACATGTGTACAACAGAATCTTATTCTCCAATACCTGGCTGGGTCCAAATCGTAGTCGGCACTGATCGTCGTAAAAGTACAACCCTAATCCATGCTTACTCTTGTCCTCCTACACCCGTAAGACCACCGGCGAGACCCTGCATCCTCCTGCCGAGCAGGTCATCCGTACTCTTAAGCTTCACCAAGCTCGCGCCGGCACTCTTGCTTGCGCCCCTGGCCCGCCCGTTCTTCTTCTTGCCGCTGCCTTCGCCCTTGTCAATAATCGACTCGCCTTCGTCCATCGCCTGTGGCTCCTTAGTCAAGGTGTTCTTCCGGTTGGCCCGCGTCATGCTAATCTCCAAGGGGCGATCCTCATCACCACTCGACTCGGTGCGGATGTGATGGCGTCCCTCAGTGTTGCCATTTGTAATAGGCCCGCCGGCTCTTCGACGTCCACGGCTCTCGCGCTCGCGGACGGCATCGGCAGAGGCAAATATCTCCGTGATCCACTCCGCAGACCTCTCGAAGTGCTTCCACGCCGGCGGGTAGACCGTGGGGAATTGCAAAAACCCGTGGGAGATACCAGGAATCAGCATCACCTCGGCCACGTCCTTTGGGTTGAAGACAGGCTCAAGGCCGTCGCCGAAGTCGGAGCGCTCAGAGCGGGCTTGGTCAAACATGGACTCCTTTACCTTGCGTAGACGTGCGGAAAAGATGACGGTATCGTCGACAAGAGGGTCCCGCTCGCCTGTGAGGAAGTAGACCTTGGGGAAGCGGGCCAAGAGGGAGTCCGGGGTCAGGACGGGGGAGAGGAGGTAGTCTTTGCTGAAGTCGGGACGGTTGTGGGGCCCGATGTAGAGGATGATCATGGCACGCATCATCTCAGGGGTGAGCACACGATCATTAAAGTATGAGATCATGGATGACATGGCGAGGCGGGTTCGTAGGGGCTCAGAATGGTGGGAGGTGCTTTGCTTCCGCCTGACGTCTGCAGTCGAAAACTGCGTGCTGGAAGGTCCCTGCGGGCCGCCATGTGAGTATTCAGGGTGAGGGCTGGCGAGCGCCTGCTGTGATGCAATCTCGGCCTCCTTGGCGGCCAACTCTGTGGATTGCTTGTTCAAGCTGTCTTCCTCATCGTCGGAGTGGTGAGGTGTGCCGACCAGATCATTGTATTGCATGCTCTTTCTCCTGATGATGGACTGGTTGGTGCTCCTCAACCTTCTATCTTTCATCAGCGACATCTGCTCGTCCGACATCCAGTTTCCAATGTTCATGTCTAGCGCCGGGTAGAAGAGAACCAGTCCGTCGGGCAGCGGCAAATCTCCGGTACTCGAGTATCGGCGCATAGGGACCGACGTTCGTTCGACGATCATTAGGGTTGTAGCAGTCGCCAAGTTGCCACCAGCACTGTCGCCTGTCAGGACGACCTTGGGCGTCTCTCTCCCGGACATGCCGATGCATCTTCCCTTGCTGCGGATCAGGGTAGTATACACGTCGAAACACTCGTTCAGCGCATAGGGATAAGGAAATTCAGGGGCCTTCTTGTAATCCAAACTCAGAACGGGCATTCCGGTCTTGGACGCCCATGCAAATAACTTATCGTCGTTACACCGGGGGTCCATAGCCACGAACCCACCACCAGGGATATCCAGCACGATTCTGTTATGTCGCGCGAGATCCGTCAAGGGACCATCGAAATAGAGCCAAGCCGACACCGGTTCCTTATAGTCACTTCCCGCAGGTCGTGGGATACGGATTGCGCGCGGCGGCCAGCGGGAGAAACGGGGTCGCATAAGACCCTGGAAGAAGCGCAGGTAGGGCGTCGTTCCCTTGTCCCAGGACACTCGCAGATGCTCGACGGTCAACATGCCGCGCACCTTGCGCACTTTCTCATCGGCCTTCTCGGCGGCGAACATGTAGAAGACTGAGAAGACGATGCTGGCGAGGTCGCGCAGCCACTTTGCGCGAATCTTCATGGCTGTCCAAAAGCCGGCGTCCAACGCAGTCAAGATCCACGTGGCTCGGAAGTAGGTGGCATCGTACATGTTGGCCATGGGTTCGGGGCTGGCGAGGCCGACGAGGGTGCTGAAGTGCCGTGCTGCGTAGAGGTAGATCATGGTGATGACGACCGTCTGCCATGTTGTGAGGCGCTTCGTCGTGAGTTTGGAGAAAAAACGAATTACGGGCGGGCCGTGGGGATGACCTCTGCAAGAAATTCTTGTCAATACGCCGTCACCACGAACATGGCGCGCCATTCCGGAAATTGCATCACGTACCTGAAGATGTATGCCGACCAGAAAGCCAGCACCGCCAGAACTTGGAGGCGGCGTGACTTGACCGACGGCCTTCCCAGGACGTGGTCGATCATGGCGACTGGTAGATGCTAGGTATCGACAGCAGCGGGAGCGGATCGTCGTAGAGGAAAAAAGTCGTGTGTTTGTAGGTTCCGACGTAATATCATAGACCTGGAGACCGAGGGCAGCCGAGGGAGGGGGGCTGACCAAACGACAGCGCAACACACGAGGTCGTGGCTGGGACGGAGCTGGCGTCGTACTCGTCGACGGGACGGCGCAGCGCGAGTAATGCGATAGCTCGGGACTAAAAGCCCATAGCAAGGCGGCCGGGTCCAGGAAAGCGCTTGGCGAGAGACAGCAGCGATGAACAGTTCGAGGCCACGGACCGCCACCCCGTTGTTTGGGTGATTCGAAAATAGAAGCCGGAGGTGTTCCGGCTGTTTAGAATCGCACGAGTCGGAAGGGGAAGGGGGAGGAGGAAGCTAGGAGCGAGGAGCCAGAAGCTGGAGGGGAGGATGTTGCTAGGAATGAATGAATGACGATGTTTCGGGGCGGATCTGGCGGAATGGGAGGAGCTGTCAAGGAAGAAGACCGTATCGGGAGGAGAAGCGACGACGATGGAAGAAGACGCTCCTCATGAAAGAGGATCCCGAGCCAGGGTACCGGCGGCACATGTTTCAATGTGAAAGCGTCGACTGCCTACCTGGTGGCTCGGTTCAATTGCTGGCTTCTGAGGTGAGATGGTGACGTTTGTTTGGTTGTCGTGGGGGCGCAGCTGACATGTGAAGAGGGCCCAGCGCCTCTCGGGTTCCCAGGCTCGAGTCGAACTCTCTTTCTGAGAGGGATAGGAAAAGCGTGACCCGCACGGGGTAGAGGGGCACGCGGGCACTGCGGACTCCGGCGCTAGTCCCCATTGGATATCACCCCGGATCCGACGCCGAGGTTGACCAATCGCCTTTTGCCGGTTGTCGCTTCTAGCGCTCTCCCATCGCCCGTCTCACCGCGACCAGCTCCTGTTTCCCCGCTGTCGAACTCCACTGAAGGTTGCTGCTGCAAGAGCCTAGATCGTTCGTTAGTAAATGGACCCTGGGATTGGGCACGTTTCTCCAGGAACAACACTGGACACTTCTGGACGTGCACCTGACGAGTCTCAAGCGGCAAGCATCCCGATGCCATCCGGTCTTGTGCAGGCTGTGGACCATGCCGGACCCCAGGCAATGTTCTATGCACAGCAAGAGAGAAAAGGGCAGCAGTAAGACTTGTCTTGGAAGACACAAAGGCTCCATCTCTATTATCAACAATTGATTGTCTCTCAAGTTCAGCCTTAACGGTTGCTGATTTGATTGCGCCGCCCAAGTCGGCTCGATCCCGGGCTCAGTGTCCCCTATCCCTCGGATGCTGCTCAACCGAGCCCCAAAGAACCGATGGGTTTTCTTCCAAGTCAATCAATGTTCAATCCAATCTTTTCTGATGTCACTGAAGAATAGCAAGATACTAACATATTGTGGGGCAAGAGCCTAGCTATTGGATATTAAGTGTGGTTGATTGTGATTGGTTCTGCGGCTGGTTGGCGCTGAGCAACTCAGAGTGCAATTTTTTTATAATTTTTTGACCCGATGTCCACGCTGTGATACACGAGCAACTAGGTATTCTCAAAGAAATCGAGCTGCTCGCCTACAAGACCCCGCAATCTATCCCGTTGTTACATGCGCATGGTTTATGAGTGATGAGATAAAAGCCATGCCCGTCTCCAATGTTTAATGGTGGTGGTCTGTATCACTGTATAATTATAAGTAGGATGATTATGATATCAAAACATCCCTATGGGTATCCCGTACGGCAAATGAGAAGTGACTGCACGCTTCAAAGCAGAGTTCATGGACTGTAGCTCGTCATGCGCTGGGAGAGTTCCAGAACAAGATCGATCATGGAATGGAACGGAAGTAGAGGGGACCAGAAAAGAGCAAAGGCGAAGAAGGACGGTCCAGACGCCAGAACCTTGATCCAAACTTGAGTGATGTATACGTAAATGGATTTTAAGCAGCTAGCTATGTGCAGTTTGGGACAATGCCTCCATACTGGGAATACACAAGAAGCCAGCATGTGCAACAGTCAAGATTGAGACAGACTATGAGAGTATAACCTCCAGCCAAAAGTTTGGGGGTCATTCCTCTATTGATAACACCTGTTTTCGAGGTGGCCGCCCTCCTTTCTATTGGCCCCTTAGCCTTCCTACACGCCAACGTGAGCGCGCCGGTCCAGCCACCCTTGTAGTAGCAAGGTACGGACGGAGGGTAGCCGGTCCCCGCCTCGGATCGGATCGCGCGCTTGGGCCTGTCGTGGGTGCCGGCGCGTCGGGTTCGAGGTTACCGATGGACGCGGAAACCGGATTATCAGCGTCATGACCCACTCCTGCTCGCCCTCAACTCGTACCAATTCGACACGGTCCGGCAGTCTCGCCTCAGGGCTCGGCGTGTAGCGAGGTTTCTGGCTCTTAGGATCTGTTCCCGGAGCCCCCGCAACCGAGGGAGTACCATGGAACCGCCGTGACTGCAGCCTCGGCCGTCCTGGGCATGGACGGCGTGGGCAGCTCCCCGAGCGCCGAGAAGTCGGGACCGTCGCCGGGCAGCAGCTCCACGTACTCGTCGCCTTCCTCGTCGACGAACACCTCCCTCTGCCTCTGCGGCTCGACGTCGCACTTGCGCGGGGACCCAGGCGCCACGAACGTCTTCGGGAGGTCCTCCCCAGAGCGCGGGGTGATGATGTGCCGGTTGCCCTCGGCGCGCACCTTGGTGAGGCCACGAGTCAGGGCCGCCGGCGGGGCGTCCTCGTAGGCGGCGGTGCACTGCTTGGCCCCCGGGTTCCCGTTATACCAGTCGTCGTTGTTGAGAAGACCGTAGCCCCAGTCGTTGGGCCGGCGCCTGCTCCCAGTGCGTGGAGATGAGCCAGACCATCTGGCCCTCGATCCCCTTGAACATGACGTCGCCTTTCTTGTTCTTCTTCCCCGTCTCGATGGCCCCCCAGAAGTGACGCGGGGGCCACTCGTACCGTTCGCATTTGTCGTCCTCAGTCCATTACTGGCCCCAGTCCTAGTTGTTCTTATTGGCGGCTCGCTTGCCGACCCATGGCCTAGTGGCTCTCGAGGACGACGTCTCGTACTTTCAAATGGGAGGAAACGCCCAGGGCCCTTTAGAGCTTGCGCGCTTTAGGCTCTTTGTCGTCGTCCTCGACGCCCTCCTTGCGGCAGTTCTTGACGACCTTCTGCAGGGATTCGTCGTACTTTCTGAACGTCAGGCCCATTTTGCTGACGCCCGCCTTGGTATGCGCACTCCTGGCAGAGACCAGGTCGGTGAAGTCTCTCGGACTTTTGACGCGGCCGGCGCTCAGCAGCGTCATGATGGCCATGACCGCGTTGGACGGGTCGCCGGCGATCTCAGCGATGCTAAAGGCCGTGTTGCCGACCAGCCCTCAGATGGCGATCATGCGGGCAACGGTCGCCGCGCCGGCGGCCATGGCTGCGAACTCGCCGACGAAGGAATGAAGAACAGCAGGGCCGGGATGATTTTGAGGATCAGGGCTTCCTTCTCCTCCTTTAACATCTCGCCGTCACTCTTCTTGGCCTCTTCCATGGACGTGATGACCTGCGCCAGCAGGAAGATAGGCACCGACAGCACCTGGAGCACTCACCGTTTTTGCCGTCCCAGATGCTGGCGACCACGTCGAAGAAGCGAGACGGGATGCTGGTGCGGATCTTGTCCAGGTTATTCTTGACGTGACGTCCTTGGCGATGTCCTTGAGGTCTGGGATGTAAAGTCGGATTTAAGCTCGGGGTACCCCGTGATCGAGAGGATCAGCAACGGCGTGCAAGGCTGTGGGATGTTGCCGACGGGCGGCGGGCAGTTCTTGATGATCTCGTTCGGGTCCGTGTTGGATTACGCTCACTACAGCCGGCGTCGGGCCCAGGCGGACGGCATGTTCCATTCATTTTTACAGTCGCCTCTCGAGAAAGCGGCTGGGCTCTTCCAAGACGCAGACCACCTCTTTCCTCGGAAACCAGTTCGCCGAGTTCTACTCCCAGGCCACGAACGATTCCGTCCAGAAGACCAAGTGGGGCGCAACGCGCGACGAGATTGTGGCCATTGCGAGGGACATCAACAGCGGCTCGGTCTTTACGACAACCTCCAAGAGAAGGGACCCGGGAGGGTCGCATTCTTTTTCCAAGCGGGACTTCGGAGACGGAATGGCTGTTATGTCTTCGCAGAGGGGCTTGGACACGTTGAAGATGCCTGCTAGGAAGGAGTGTTAAGCCCAAAGACTGACCATTGTATGCACTTGTGGTACGCCCGCTTTTCGGAGGTTGGAGGTGGCTCGTTGGAGGTGAACATGGATAAGAAAAGCAGAGAGACAGACCATTGAAAATTCATCCATGCATTCTGGAGAGAGAACATCTGATTCGGATATCGGAAGGCGATGAATGCCTCTGCCATGATGATCGGTTCACTTACACGTCTTGGTACCTTGACTTAGTCTCGTGCCACTCGTCCTGGATCTATCTCGCTTACAGAGGAAGCAGTCAGTCATATTGTATTCGTAGAATACGCAAGACCAACTCACGCATGTGCACATTCAAGATTTTCCACAACGTCCTCTCCCCACCACGTCTGATTTAAGCCTCTTGTTCATGATCCTTCCGGTCGATATCGGTAATCTGACGAGTTGAATCGGGCGAACAGGGAGGGACGTCCGGCGCACACCCAACTGCACTCTGCAGACTAGGAAGAGAAGACCAGCCTTACCGTGCACTCACTACAAGTGGGTTAGATCAGCAAGACAGGCAAGGTATGCTGAGGCACCCTGAGGAACTAACATTACATATGAGCTTGCTAAGATTGGTCCACCGGCTTAACGGCCAAATGCCCTCTCACTCTCACTCTTCAGCAACAAACAGTCAGTTAGGGATTAATAGTGAGTAGGACATTGGGTTGTAAGCAAGCATTTTAACAGGGCTAGGTAGGTAAACAGGTATAGCTGAACTGCTTTCAACTGTTCGGACTCGGATCGAATTCTTTGTCTCCTTCCTTTTTTTCTTCCTATTCTTGCCCTTTCTCCATCTTGACATCTGATGAGCCTCCCGGTCGAGTCTCACGTGCATATATCTATCTTCATCAAGTGAAGTCTCATATTCGGCCTGTTGTCTGTTGGTAGAATATCTAAATTTTGTGCCCACAGCATGCTCACTCTTCCTCATTATCGCCCTGGTCGAGCAGTCTTTCAAACTTGGCCCGGTCCCAGTCAGCACCCTCGCCATCACCAGGCCAGCCCGCCTTCTTCATCTTCCTGGCCAGCTTATTGTGACTGAAGTCGTCTTCGGGATCGGAGTCCGGGTCAGGCTCGGACTCGTACTCCCAGTTCATGTTCCTCCTCATCACGGACATGTACCACGGCCCGAGGCCGATCCAGTTGAGCTCCCGGTACCGCTCCTTGCAGAGCGCAAAGAAGTCAGCGGGCTTATACACGTTGAACCCGGCAAGCCGCCACTCATTCCCCGGGTCGCCCCTAAACCGCTCGAGGGTGCTGTTCAGCGCGGGCGCATGCTCATCGTGCCGTCCGTTTGGGTCACCCCAGTAGACATAGCCGTCTTCGGTGTCCAGGATGACCTGGTAGCCGTTCCGGCTTATGCAGATAGCGATACCGGCGCACGGGGGCGGGATCGGGGGGTCTTGGCCGGTGATAGGCGCAACGAGGCCTTCGATGTAGCCCTCGCGGATCTTCTTCTGTAAGTCCTCGCGGCGGTAGTCGGTGACAGGCGTGCTTTCCATAACAAAAGGCTGTTGGCTAAGGTTCTCTTCGGTGTAGTTGACGTAGGGAATGTGGCGGAGGAGGTCAATGACCGTGTCGTTCCTCTTAAGGGGGGCCAGGGTTTCCTGGTTTATCGAGGACCAGCCGCCGGGGGGAGCCTGCACGACGGTGCCGTTCCAGAAGGCGCTGTTACAGAAGTTGTAGTAGTCCGTCAAAAGACGCACGAATTCGTCCCGATCATACGCCATGATCGGGAAGCGGCGACTATCACGTATGTAGATGTTTGGAAAATTGATAGAAGGGGCCGGGTTGAGGTATAGACATCGATAGGTGAGGGGGCTCATATAGGTTATTGGGAGATACGTGGATTGCCGCTAGGTTAATACTGTATATCCCTGCTGCAAGATGGAGGGGTGTGAGCAGCTCCCTCCTTTTGTCTTTTTCTTAGGCACCTACCGATGGATACCCACCTTCACTCGCCCACTAACTACGTACGGGGAGCGTATCCCGCTAACAGATTCCCCAGTCCACTATCAGTTTACTGCGTAAGCAAGCGACTTGCTCACCCTGTTCACCCATCGCCCGACCTAAAGGCGGGCGGGTGACCCGGCCGCACCCGAGCGACATAATGGCAGTTGTCACAAAACATATTCCATCACCATAACGGTTTATTCCGCCTGGATATGCCAGTCTTTTTAAGCATCGGACAATCTAGCCAAAAGCCTCCGAGAGTATATCCTGTCTAGCGTGTTCTTTCCGCAACCGCGTAGTTGCTTCAATGCCGAAAAAGGCGAACAGGTCAAAAGGACGAGAGTGCAGGGCCACGAGGAAACTAGACACGTCAAATGACAGGCTGTGTGGTCGATTCTACAAGAGTGGCCCATGACTAGGAATATTCCATTGGAATATCCAATCATGCCTCAGAAGATCCGGTCCTGCTCTTTGGTCATGACGGCGTAGTGTAGGCGGCTTACTTTTGCTATTTTGGTCCGTAACCAAGCAGGGCGTCCGCGAGTCACTTCATCCTTTACTAGTGCTTGTATAGAAGGCTAACTGAGTATCGCTTGCTTCGGATGCAGTCCCTGGTATTGAATGACTGCGGAAATTTGTAGTGCTGAAGACAGTAACGCGGTTTGCGACCCGGAACACGTGGCTAGTACTTGAGTGTGATATTTAGAGCACTTGACTGGGCTACCTGGACATGCAAACTTCAAGTTCTAAGGTTGGACTGAAGACGCTATGGCGTGAGAAGTGGAAGCGTAAGCTGTAGCGATGCAAGAAAACCGGCATCTATGACTAGATAAAGTTCAAATACATACGTATTGTAGAGAGCCTAAGACCAAACCGAGGTCATACCCACGATTGCGGTACAACATGCTGGAGACAGTCACCAATTAACGAACTCTCAGAAGAGGATGAATCGACTCATTCAAGTTCGTTATTGGGAATATCGGTTTTGTGTATGTATGCGTCATGTTCGTGAGGTTCTTGGTATCATCGTGTAAGAGCACCTAGACCCTAAAACGTGATTTCTATCCGCACAAATGGGCTAAAGACTCTGAAACAAGTCACCACAAGCGCATACTAAAATTGAATCTCTATATCAAATTAGCATGATCTTTCGTATTAGGGAATCTTGTTTTATTACTTGGTTGAGTCCAACGCGTGTTACACGCAACTTCTTGAATTATGGTGCAGAGATGATGCTTGTGCGAGCTACTTAGTAAGCTTTGTGGGCTGTCTGAACAACTGCCAATAATAACCCGCCTTGCTAGCTCAATCGGTAGAGCGTGAGACTCTTAATCTCAAGGTTGCGGGTTCGACCCCCGCGTGAGGCTCAAATCCTCACCGCGATTGGCATAGCCATTCTTCGGGTTATAATTTTTTCGTCTCTCATTTTTCTTCTCGATATACAAGTAATTGCAAGTGTTTCTGTAGGTAAAACTGATTAGAGACAATGTCGGTTTGACACCAATCTAATCTACTACTTACTATCTGTGCTATCTATTCCCATCCGAATTGGCGGCTGTTCCTTTACAAGACTGGGACCCGAGCTTTGCTAGTGACTACACAACCTTGTCTATCTGTTACTGACATCCAAATGTCACTTTACTAAACACACCTGGCACCGTTGCATAGATTGGAAACTGCACAGTAAGCAACATGTGTCATTGCACACTCGATGCCACCGTGTAGAGTGCTGCCAGTCTGCCATGCTGCTTATCCGAGACCGCAAATGGAAACACCGGAGAACTGAGCTTCACACACACGTACGACGGCAAATGTAGTACCTTCAATCATTTTGCGGCCTACCTGTAGTTGATCGAAAGATCAACTCTGCGAGCCCGTGACCGATGGAAGGACTGTTACTCCGCGGCGAAATTCATTTCACACCAGCGTAGCCACAAACCCACATGGAGCACAACGGAGTGTCAGACTCAGACCCAAGCCGCCACCACTATGATAGCACAACAGGAGTCTACTGTCAACGGTGAAGCTTTACTAGGTTCCTAGTCAGAGTTCAGAAAATGAACATCAGGGTCTAAACCCAGGTTGGAAGCGAAACCATCCTAGGACATGCGGAGAAGCCTAGGGTCCCAAGTTAACGGAAGCTGCGATCCTGAATCTCTCTATCCGACCCGGGGTCCCGTGGATCAATAATTTAAACTTGAGAGTCATGGGTTTGCCTGTGTGCGTGTGCGTGGGCGAGGCAACAGGGAGAGGGGTGTCGTGAGGTTTGTTTCCTTTTATTCGGGCAGACTCCGCCGATTCGGGCGGAGGGGGCCCAACCGAGTCGGGGCAATGACAGAAAGAGAGGGGTGTAGTTGGTGCCATGGGTTGGATGAATACTCCAAAACGCACATGGGAAAAAGAAGCGCTAGACGACCGGGAACTTCAACCGACCAGGAGGGCTGTGCTGACAACGTGGTAAGGAGCTGGCCTTGTTGCTGACAGTTTGTGTCGATGTTGTAACTCAAGCCCACAAATATATGTTGTTAATGGCCCACACCACCACCACATCAAAACAACCTCAAAGAGACATTCAAGAAAACCCGGATTCAAAAGAGGGTTTCTGTCTATCCTTGTATCAGGTATGACATGCATCTGGCTTCGGTTCTGTGCGAGCATGAGACTCGGTTGCCAGTCAGGCTGAAGAGGGGTGATGCCGGCGGCCAAGCGGGATTATGGTGCTGTTGGCAACTTCATCGTGCCAGTGTTTGTAAGATGTAGCAGTCTATGACTTGGAGGTTATCTAAGCCTCCATCCCTGGGATGGAGAGGACGGGGAGCGGGGCGAATACCACTCTTCCACTTCCTTCCATCCATCATCCCTGGGTGTGTTGCACCGCCGCCGCGAACTCCTTTCATTGGGTAAATCAACATGCCGCAAGCCTGTCAACTTTCTCATCAAACCCAAACCCCACGTCTCGTCACAGATCATGGGCTACGGAACCGACGAACGTCGCCGCTGGTTATGAGAAACACTCGGTGAAGCCACATGAGATCTGCTTGAGGGACTAGTGAGGTCGGAACTCTGTGTCAACACCATCCAAGGCTCATTTTGAGACTTGGCTAGGCAGATGATACCCGAGGACGCAGCATTGCAACCCAAGGAGGAGAACAATTGCGATAACCCACATGGTTCAAGAACTGATACCCGATTTTCTTGCCAGCCCAGCGTTTTAGTCGCGTTTGGCTCAAGTAGGAGTGGCTTTCGTGACGCCGGGTCTGCGGAAGGGCCGTCGGTACAGAAAAGCCGTCGGGAGGCTGTGGATGTTGTAGATTCAACGAGACCAGCTAGCATGGAAAGACCCCGTTCTGAGCTGTGCCTGATGGTTATGATTTGAGTTGCTGCCATTGTAGGGATGACCATGAGAAGAAGCAGGAGGAACGGCCGAGCCCGCCATGAGACGATGTTGTTGGTGGCATTCTCACTGCGCTTGTTCGCTCAAGGCAGTGTTCAGAGTGACCATTTACATTTCGATTTGTGAAGCGTTGATCGGGTTTGATGGTCTTGTACAGATTATGGTTTTAGCGATACTTCAACCAAAAGGCCACGGATTTCTGATTTTGTGGTTCTCTGTTCCTGGATTTAAATCTCAGGATACCGCTGAGAGTGGTAGCTAGATGCATCGCAAGATATGTCAATAGCCAAATTCTGTCAACTGATAAGACTCGTCGGCAATGATCGCGTGCTCTATCGCATTGCCAGATGCGGCGAGTATTCCAAATCTGCTCTTTTCACAAACCTACTGCTTCCAAGGTAATCTAAGCCAATTGACATTTCTCACAATCTTGACGCCTTGAGAAAATTATTTATCGTGATCTGGGGACAGGCCTCGCGAGTTCCTTGCCTCGGCGGGATCCCAGACTCAAACCCAGCTTCGTTTGCACATAATCCTATGTGCAAAAAACCCCCCCCCAAAAAAAAAACCCCTGAGGTAGATAATGTAATGCCCGTCTTTTTCTCCTAGTATCCGTGCAGAGCTCTTCGCAAGCGTTGATCAGCAATACAAAGAAAGTATAAAAGACAAAGAAGGGAAAAAAGGCAAGAAAACGAAGCGATACATGACAATTCTTCTTCCATATGGACAACAACAGGAAGCAACCTTTCAAGACCAAATCCAGCCCACTCATCCTCTTTGCTGGATATTGCTCCGAGGGAAAAAGGCCCGGCCTCATCCTCATCCAATTCTATGTCGCGTCCACCAGGGAAGATTCGAATGCTGAGAAAACCCCAAGAGGCAGTGACAACTCCTTCGTTGTACCAAAAATAACAAAGCCAGCCACCATCGCCATCTTCAACAACAGTCGCTTTTCGTGTAGTGTTTACAACTCCTTGAACTCACGCCAGGTCTTCCAGCGAACCAGGCCGTGAATAAAAGAAAAAGAAACACCAGTTCACCTCCTGTCTCCCCCCAATCGCACGCTCTGGTGTGTTTTAGATTTGCAGACATTAAGGTGTTAACGAACGGTCTGAGGGGGCTTGTATGGCTACACCCGCTCGGAAGTTGTAAAACGATTGGAATAGAGTGGAAAGATAGAAAGGTGAAGTTTGTAAAAGAAATTGACGAGGGAGAAAAACAAACAGCAGAGACAGTGCCCGAAGCCATTTGCCAACACATTATCGTACAACGAAGTCTGCTAGACTCCAGCTGCTGTGATGGTTGTGCACCATCATGGAAAACCATCGTGGCTTGAGACATCAACCGGATTCATTCCGTGGCGTTCGTAAACGGTCATGATTTGTTGCCGGGTTATGGGTCATGGATAAACATCTTAGTGTGTGTGTGTGTGTGTGTGTGTGTGTGTGTGTGTGTGTGTGTGTGTGTGTGTGTGTGTGTGTGCGTTTGTGCAGCCCTTGAGGACCGAACCGAGGGGATTCCGATAACCGACCAGCCCCAATGTTGACTCGAGTCGAGTCGAGTCGCTTGAAGGAATTCGATTCCCTCACTAGATTATGTTTGCAATGCTCAATCTGTCCTGGGGCCGGCCCTTGGCGCTTGCTGTTGGACTGCTGTTGCTGCTTCCCGCACCAACAGTCATCATACTAGGCAACGTCGGTGTGCCCTCAGTCTTGATGCCGACTGGAAGAGTAGACCACGTCGCAGACGTCGGTGTTGGCGTAGTGTTACCTGAGGCCAGTCCCCGCAAGGCTGCCTCAAGGCGTTCCCAACCTCCCCATTCCTTGATTTCGTTCTCGCTCAGACCAGTTCGTTGTTCGACGCTGAACAGACCACTGCTGGCGCCACCGGAGGCAGTAATCGAACCTGGCGAGGACGGGGACAAGATGGCCTCGCGCTCGCCACCGGCCCAGATCCAAGCCGATTCCGGCGCTGCCTGTAGATCAGCGCTGACGTATGCTAGAAGCTCTTCGTCTTGCAGGAGCGCCTCTTGCAACGGCGTAGGGCCCGGGCGGCCTTGAGGCGGGGGAGGCGGGGCGAATGGCTTCGGGGGCGTCGTTCGAGCGACAAATGCCGCATAGTCACTGCGTTTGGTTGCAAGAGTAGACACAAAGAAGGCAAGGAATCGACCGCATGGAATGGCGACGTCGCGTTTACCGTCAATGGACGCAAGCGCACGCAGGCACGTTGTAGCGTGGTCCCAGTATCCTGCTAGGAGGAGGAAGAGGGCGCAACGGAAGGTGTGGGTAGTTAGAAGCGCGGTTGCTCCGTCTGCAAGGCTTGGGGTCGCACGTGAAAGGAGCGAGGCTGTTTCCAGAGCCGTGTGAGTGCACTGCTCCATGGCGGCAAGCCGCACATCAGGCGAACAGCTTGGTGCGAGGTTGTGGCGGTGTAGAACGAGACGAGCATGTAGGAGGTAGGTAAATGGGGTCAGAAGGTGAGGTGAGATCTGCCCCGTGCTAGAGGTGTCGCAAACCGGAGGAAAAGCTCGCAGGCAGGTGACGAAGTGCTGGTCAAAGGTTGCAAGCCTAGTGGGTGCCACTACTGGAGCCGTCAACGTCTTGATCAAAGATGAGTATGACCTGATGACGTTAATCAAGGCCAGTAAAGAATGATTCAGAGGCTCGCGGCCAGGAGGCACCATAATGCCCCCCTCGTGAATATAATGATCGTCCACGCCGGCAGGAAGCGAGACGTCGCAGTCTGAGTCGTCAATCAATACCGGGCGTCCGAGGTCGAGTGCCAGACTCCTGTCGAGGATGTATATCGTCCACCACACTCGTCGGCGCATTTCCCCTTCGACAACAGGCCAGGGTCCGGATTCCGAGTATAGTCCCAAGTCTTGCCCAGCTCGGACTGCGGTGCCGAGCCACGTCCAAGCAGCTGACCTCTGATTCATCTCGTTGAGGCATAAGGTGACGAGTACCAATGCACGTACGTTGTCTAGCACGTAGTCGTTGTTCCAGGGGTCGATCATACCTCTGGCGACTTCCAATAGCTCCGCTGCTCGATATGCCCGATGAGCGTGGCGGTCCTGGCTGAAAAGGCTTCCGAGCGCGAGGGCGGCGAAGAAGGTCGACAACCACGCAGGCTGCACTGACTTGGTGTTCCCGATTCTATACAAATCGTCGACTCCGGTTTGGAACGTTGGCCAGTGAAGAATGGGAAACATCGTGTGGGCTGAGCCGTAGTACGTATGGAGGAGCTGGTCAGTTGTCTGTCTCGGCGGTAAATCGGGTCTCTGAGGATCGAACAACGGGGTTGAAGGTGCCTGGCGGTATTGAGCAGGAGGTTTCCAGATGCCCCGGGAGAAGACGCGGATGTTGGACCTTGCTCGTGCCAAATCGTGAATAGGGGCTGGCCGCTTCCTTGGCTTAGGATCGGTGCCAATCTCTGGTAGCTGAAGGGGCAGCTGTTCGAGGCCATCGGGGTCAACATCCATCGCTCCGTCCCTCTCCTGAAGCATACGCCTCATGTTGCTGTTATCCCGCCTCAAGCGCTCCATCTGTTTCTCGAGGTCCTGCACTTGCTTGATCGAAGACATCCGTCGGTTGGTTTCCTTTGTGAACTGACACTTGACATTGCGGCTGGAGCACTCAGAGCAGCTCGTCGTCTCTGTGGCGTCGCACTTGACCTTCCTTTCCCGACATGCGTCGCAACTCGGGTCTTTTCTTCTCTGTCTATAGGCTCTCTTCTGAGCCTGAGAGATGGGCGGTAGCGATGCAGTCGATGGACCAGGCGTGCTCGTCACGGAGTCGGCTGAGGGGAGGGAGTCACGGCCCATCATTGAGCCAGCAGTTACAGGCGTGTAGGGTGTGAAGGTGTTTTGGTTGACAGGCGGTAAAGGAGGGATACCAATGGGCTGGGGCGGGGGTGC
Organism: Colletotrichum incanum; assembly: GCA_001625285.1. Lineage (NCBI taxonomy): Eukaryota > Fungi > Ascomycota > Sordariomycetes > Glomerellales > Glomerellaceae > Colletotrichum > Colletotrichum incanum. The sequence continues at coordinate 99,337 of LFIW01000563.1, forward strand.
CGCTGTTGTCCTCGACCCGGTGTTCATTAATCCTCTCGGTATGTACTGGGCCGGCTGTCTCGGGGATGTTGCAGACGAGACTGAAGACGAGTCGTACGACCGTGTTGAAGGATTAGGAGATCGCGGATACGGATTGTGCGACGATGCAGCCATGGCGGAGCGCTGTTCGAAAGACCAGTACTCGCGAGACTGGTTCAGAGGAGTGTCCACAGGCTCCCCAAGACGGTGAACAATGGGAAGATGTCGCTCCACAAACATACAGGCGGATAGGCCAGAGCTCGGGATGGTTGATTTTGCTGGAGTGGTCAGATACTTGGCCCAGAATCCGGGACGAGGTTTGGCGCAGGCAGTCTCTTAGGCGCGGGTTGCGGTCGTAGTCGAAGACGAGGAGAGGGGAGAGAGAGAGAGCGCAGTGTCTACAGCGCGACTCTCTTTCACTCGGTATGCGTTTTTCTTTCGTGTCCGAGCAATAAGCGCAATCTTTTCCACTTCGGCGATGTTGAAGCGAACCCGTTATGCTGCAGCTTTGTGTAACTTTAGATCGCTTAGATCCTCGAAGTCCAATGACTTGCTTGTCTGACCACGGGCGTTTGACTCCAGGATATCGGAGAATAAGGATAAAGGATCACAGGCGTGTCGCTGTCTACTGCCGTTGCTGATGTTGTTATTGCTGCAAGACGATGTCTGCTACGCAGCACAACGGCTTGGTTAGCAAGAGACTCGTCGAACTTGTCAAGATGGCTGTTGGTATGCGTGTTGCCACAGGACCTAGCCGGAAGCTAAACAAGCAGGAACGAGATGGAAGAGAACGGCTTGGATCGTGAACAGAGAACAGTGAGAGGAACACAAGCACGAGGTCCAGGTCGGGCGGGGAGTAAAGAGATGTAAAAACTGACAAGCCGTGTGGCTCTGCGGGATGGTGGCAGAAATGCAAGAACTGCCACTACCTAGCAAGCGGCGTCTAGTCGGAGCAAAGTGGGAGTGGGTAAGGAAGACGGACCAGGAAGGCTAAGGCAAGGCGAGGCAAGGTATGGTGGTCTTAGGATGTCATGTCACTCAACGGGTACAATACCGCCGGGGTTTTAGTGACGACGGTTTGCGGTACCATCCAGGCTTTGGGTCTGGATCCGGGGCTCTCCGCGCGCGAGGAAGCAGAATCGGAAATATTATCTCTGGAGAGTGGAGGAGGGCTGGACTGCATCCCTGCTGCCCACTGGGCCCAAGGAAGCAGGGAGGACGAACAGGGCTGTGGAAGATGCTCATCAACCAAAGTAACTAACGTGTTTCGACGGAGAGTGGGCGCTGTTGGGATGCCAGGGTCCTGGTCCGAGAGAACGAGGGGACCCAGGAACCTCGGACAGGTCGCCAGGAACCCCCCCATGATCCTTGCTTTCGAGCGTCAACACCAATGATTGCTGATGGCGAATCGGCAACCGCTTCGAAAATAAGGTCGTTGTGCCGCGACTCACTGGAATTTCCCGTTAAACAATCCCACTTGAACTCGGCCGCCCAGGGGCAGGGGGGGGGGGGGGGGGGGGGGGGGGGGGGGGTTGGCTCTCTTTCCTCAACATCCTTCTTGTGCAGGAAGCAGGGACACAACTTGATGCTCCTCTAAGCAGGGGTTTTTGTCAAAGGGGGTCGACGAGCTGATATGGCTCGACAGTATGATCTTTAGGGTACCACGCGTCGAGCTCCCTCTTCATCGGGCATATCGAAAGCGGTGGGTCGAAACAGAAAAGGAGAGGCGCCATAGAAGCTACTCAAGGTAGCGCACGCCAGAGGCTCGGCTTGGCTTTGCAAAGGAGAGCGGAGAAGCGTATATGTGCCTAGAGACTGTAGAGCAAAGTCCTCATGCATCCCTCAACCAGGCTCGAGAAGGACAACAGGGCAGCTTTGGGGCAGAGACATCCGCTAGGCATCATGTGTGCGTTGTGGCTGGGCGGGGTGTGTCCGTCGTTGGTTCGGTTGACCTTGCAGAGAACAGCTGCAGACTCCGCGCATGAAGCTCTTCCGTTTCTGCACTCGGATGCAGGAGACTTGTTATTGGAGCTGTTGAGAGTCGACCCGGCATTCTTTCGGGTTGTGCCATTGACATACTGGGTGCTGTGGGCTGAGAGGGGGAGCTATTTTAGGACATGATGTGCATCCAGAATCCTTCCAACAATCTTTGCAGCAAGGTGCAGATGGCCCAACTTTGGCCCAGTTCGCTTCCATCTTCCTTTGCACAGTTCCTCGCCTGGCCATGCCCTAGCTTTGCAGGTCTGGTTGGAATTTGAGAGGCGACTGAACAGGAGTGAACAGCCGATAGACGAGCCGACTACGACCCGCCCGGACGGCGGCCGTGCGCTTGATGAGAAGGGTAACCACTTAGCCATTCGCCAGGAGCTATTGAACAATGATCTTCGGGGGACTTCGCTGCCACTGGCCGCGATGAGATTGACTGGTAGTTGGGACAAGCATGGCTCTGACCACGCAACTGCGTCCCGATCTCGGGTCATAAAATCTGGCATAAGTGTCTGTGGTAATGCTAGCCAGAAAGCCAAAGTGTGTTCTGGCTGGCCGGCACCCACCCTCAGGCCGGGTCGGTGAAACTGGGTTTTGGTGATTCGCCTTGTAATAAGACGGGGAGTATTCCGGATCGAAAGGCAAAAAGTAAGAGAAGTGAAACATATGATCAACATACCCTGATTTGATGACAGTCTTGTGCTATGAGCTTCTTCGGTCGAGTGAAGACTTCGGCTTACAAACAGCGAAGCGTCGTGGGCCACAAGGTGGTACTCCACGGTGGTGTCGCGGCTTTGTTCTCAGCTCTCTGCAACGGCCAGGCACGTGTCGCGCGTTATTGCTGATTCCAACGGGCAATAAGCATATTTGGGTGGCAGAACCGAATCTCCGACTGACGTCTTATCTCTCCGAAAGTCGTCGGTGGACTGGGCAAGATAGGGCAGTAGAGGAGTACAAGCGACCGTTGCTGGTAGCGTTCTCAAACGTGTGGCGTTGGATGGCTTTGTCGGAGGCCCTGTACTCAGCAAAAAGTTTGACACCTGTACCGGGGGTCTTCGCGTCGCCTTGTCGTGCTTGTCCAGCACCCGTTGACCGATTCGAAGCTCCTCTCCGGGCTGTTGGCTAGGGGCTGAGATTGGTGGGGGGTGTCTTTGCAGGAGCGGGAATCTGCACGTTGCCGCAAAAGAACACAGATGGCTGGCCCACTGGCCACGCAATGGACGTGATGTCGCAAGGGTCTGATGCTGCCAGTGGCCGGGTGAAATGTGACGACTTTAACAGGCCCGAAGCCGACAGAACCGCAGTATGGCGACAAATGGGCTCCCTTGTTGAAGGTTCTTGTCCGAGTTTCCCTGGTGGAATGCGATCGGGCAGTGGTGGCAACGATATTGGTATATAGAAAGCAGAGTCGAAGTGTTGCAGCTGGCAGTCTCAAGGAGATGCAGGATCCAGAATTGAGGCGCAATCGCTGCTGAGAAAGCCTTGATTCGCTCGTCGATGTCAGGTCTTTCTCAGGGGGTGTCAGTCGCCAGGAGTCGGCTCGGTTGTCAAGGTGTTGTATGATTGTGAGTTTCCGAGAATGGCGGAGACGTCCGGGTACAAGGCCCACGCCAGGGGCCCTCAATAGGCAACGGCCGCTATCAGTGACAACGGAAGGCGTCCCGAGGACTGTGGTTTTGGACGATCCAACCTGCTGGAGCTGAGTTTCTGGGTATTCCTTGGCAAACCCAAAGGGAGTTGGGAATAACAAGATTTGGGGCCCTTATTGTCAAGCGTGGGCTATGGGAAATTAGGGGCCAGCGGCGAGGAGCATGAAGATTATTGTGATATGATGGACGTGCTAAGATAGGAGCAGCAGCCGTGATCCCTATTCGAGGAGTACAAAGATGACGAGGCCATAGGGAGGCATCTATAGTTGGGTAGATATAGGTTTTCGGAAGCGAGCGCAAAACAAGCCTGATGGTGTCACACTGCAACAGGGTGCCGATTGACGGTCACGGTGGCTGCGATGCTTGGGTAGGAGACGCGAAGCTCTATGGCCCAGGCAGAGGTCATGGTCGACGAGAAACCACCACGTTTTTGAGAAACAGAGCAAAGCCCAAGAGCGAACCCTCCCGTGGGGCAAGAGAGGTGAAGGGTACCAGAGCGGTGACGGTATGCGAGACTCAATGGGTCAGCGATCCCACACACCAGCAGGCCCGGGGCGTGGCGGATCAGCACCGCCTAGGGTAAGAGTATCCGTGTGACAGTGTGAGTGAGCTTCAGTACAAGCGGTAGTGGCATGTCGTCCTGTCTTCTACCGATCAAGGAACAGATCAAACACACCAGGAGGGTCGAATGAGGAAGGTCAGAGACGACGGTACTAAGAATAAGCCATGGCTGGCGAGGGGAACGCTGGCACAGTTAAATTGTCACAACGAACAACGTTCATCCTGCTGCAAGTGACAAGTGGCAGGCGGAGGTCAGTGTTGGTAACAACCCCGCAAGCCCAAGTTGGCTTGGACAGTTGCAGTCTACCTGCGCCAGGGCCTCTGGACGGGACAAACAACAGGCACTCTGTTCGATGTAAGGTGTCGGAGACCATCCGATGTGTAAAGTAAGGCGGCGTCGAGACGATTGACATGGTATGCTGCTTGTCCACAGACTGCCGGCCGGCGGCGACGGTGGGCGGTGGTGGCTTGCTTGTCTATCCGTCTGCGCGAGCGTCTTGGAAGAAGAGATGGGTTGGTCTACGGTACCATCTACAGAGCGGCATGGGCGTCGAGGCAGGTGTCTGCGGTCCAGGGCCTCGACGAGTCGACAAGGCTCAAAGCGGTTAACCCACCCGTTGCGTGGTGGCCTAGTCCACACGCTTGTGATGTTGGGGCCGTGGAGCAAGCAAGGCAGTGCTAAGAGTTTGAGGAGATGGACTCGAGTCAAGATGGGAACTGCATCGTCCAGGGTCCGGACCCTTGCCGGGTCTGTTCCTGTCCCCCTCTGTTCCCAAAGGGAAAACATCGGCGGGGAATCGGGACTGGCGGTATCCCGGGCAGGGGTGCGCGGATTTTGGATTCTCGAGCTCGAATGTAGTAGAGCAAGACCTGAGGCTTCCAGTGATGTGACGATTGATGACAACGCGCGGTGCCGTCTCTACCGTTTCTCTGCCTAAAGTGCAATGTGACACGCATCCCTGGTCGCGCAAGAATTCGGACTGGGTAGCGATTGAGGCGAACGGGCGTAGAGGAGGAGGAGCGGAGGGAGAGAGGATGAGATCACTGCGACTGGGCCATTCTCAGTTGCGAGTATCTTTTGTCAATGGCTTCGTTCTTGCGCGCCGTTTTACTTGATAGAGGCAACTAGGCTGAATGGGTGCTGTGTAGCCCACGCTCCGCAGATATTGTCTACATAGGCAAAGGGGTCGGATGCACATTGTAGTATTGGTCAATGCCTTCATTGGGTCTGGGCATGGTATGGTGGTAGCTTCCGTGGCGGCATGGCCCGGGCAGTGAGACATTCTCGATTTTCCTCTTGGATGCAAAGAATCAGCAGTAGCGAGCAATAGTGGGAGGGGGAAGAACAGCCGTTCTACCGGCCATGTTAACCGGGGAGATGGCGGCAAACCAAACGGGCCTCCACAGCGGGTTCGTTGAGTTCCGCCCGGATGTGTGTGGAGAAGAAGGGGCCAGGATATGCAGACTTATGGAGAGGACGATTTGGTGGATGGTGACGAGGTAAGCGTCGCCAGGCTTGGGCAGCAACCTTCGAGTTCAAGCTTCTTTTATTAGTGCCACTGCTTCCGAGGCCGTCGTCGCAAGGTTTGACGAGTGGATGAATGGGTGGGTGATGGATGGTGCGTCGTCGTCGACGAACAGTGATGGGCATCTGTGGCTGCGGTGACGTGACAATTCAATATCATTGGCAAAAATAAGCAAACTTTCGACACCTCCTCCAGCCAAGGAGAGTTGAGAGATGAGCCAAAATAAAAATAATAAAATAATAAAATAAAATGGCATTAGGGCGACTTCTCTGTGTCCGCACCGCAACGGAGCCAGGTGCTAAGGGCTGTGACAGGGACCAGGCTTCGACTCCGAGTCCTGAGCTGTTGCACGGGAGGGTGTCGAGCCGTGGCACCGCCGTGGTTAGTGTTGGAACATGACCGTAGCGCGGTGGGCGTAGCGTAGGTGGCACAGTCTGTCCTGCGGGACGAAGAGTAGTGTGAGGTAGATAGTGCCCCGGGTTCGGTCGACGACCAAGACGACATGTGTATATGCAGACCGCAGTGGTATGCGCTCTCAGAGATTTAGTTCATCCATGGTGGTTTCAAGTGTGTCTCCAGCACGCTTCTTCCTGTGGCTAACTTGCCGGCCTTGATGGAAGCTCACTTCCGGGATGAGGCGGAGTGAAAGAAGCATGTCTCATCAGTGTTCGTCTGAGGGGGGGTAGATGGGGTTGAGAGCCAGAGTCAGAATGTCCCGTATATGCAGAGGAAGTAAAGTGGAAGCCAAGCTCGTCTGACTGTTGGAGGGTTCGCCTCGCCTCGCCAGGCTGAGTTGGCTGTGAGTGTCAAGAATAGCAACGAGGGAAATTTTATCCAATATTGCTTATTTTGATTGATCAGGCGGAATCAGGCCGGTCCCAAACAAGAGACGGTTGGCGAAAGAGAACGGACAGGCTTATAGCCTATGCCGCTGAAGCAAGAAAAGTATGTGTGCTATTAGACTTATGGAAGGTTCAAAGTCTTGTTTACGTCTTGTACTCCGCTCCGATGTGTTTTGCTCTGCCCCGGTTTGCTCTGATGCTCTGCTTCGGTCTGGGTGGGAGAGTTTTCTGTCTGAGGGGTTTTGGGCAGCCGAGTAATACTGACCACATGTTTTTAGGGGCGTTCGTTGTGAGCTCGGGATCAGGCGGCCAAGGAAAACAAGAGCACCCAAGAGCACCCCCCATCAATGTTTGGTGATCCTTGTAGATCGAGCAGAGTTTATAATTCTCCTCGGTCCCAAGCGATGATGGTGCTAGGACTCCGGAGAGGGTTTTGCTGATGGTGTCGTTATTGACGGCGATGGTGATGGTAATGGTGGGGTGATGTGCCACCTTAACAAGTTAGGAATAGCACGGCATGTGCTGTGTCGGGAGTGGTGTCGACTGGTTCATGGGCCCTGGTGAGCTGGTATCGGAGTTGCATTGTGAACGGGAAACAGTTTTGCCTTCGCCTGCACTGGCCGGAGTCAATCAGGGCGGCGCAGAAGGTCTCTCTCCCATTCTCCCTGCCCCCCCTGCCTCTCTCTCTCTCTCTCTGTGTGTACAGGTGGAAACCAGTCGGCATTGGGTTGATTGAAGAGCAGGGAGGTTTGCTGCAAGTGTGATGAAGATGGACAAGATCGTCAGCTTAATGACAGAACTTAGACGGGGAAAGGTTCCAAAACCTAACAAGCACCAAGCCAGCAAGTCGGGGCTCAGTAGTGCACCACGCGTCGGCCAGGTCCAGAACTGGCCCGTCGAGGTGGAAAGTGTCCGGCGCCATCTATCTCCCATGATGATGCTAAGGCCTTGGGATCTCTTGTCACTCTGACTTTGCTTGCCTGAGTGAGTCCCTGACAGAAACGGAAGCAAGAGGGCCTGAGGCAAGAACGTGAGACCAAGGATGGAAAGTGAAGAAGCGGGGCTGTTTGTAAGGCCTTGGACACTCCGATGTCAAGTTGGAGTCTTGCGTTGGAGTCGTACGTTGGAGAGTCTTGGATCTTGGGCAGAGAGGACGCTGAGCTTGTTCCATGCAAGTACCTCCATGTCCAAGCATCGGTGGCAGGTACCTCCAGCAGCTCGAGATTGAAGACGTTACTCTCGAACACCAGTATCACTCCCATTCCAACCTCATACTCAAATGACTCGGTATCAAGCACACCCTCATGATGTCCTTTGTAGAACATCTTGGAAATCACCCACACGACTTTTGTTTTGTTGGCAAGAGCGACGAGTTGACGCGGCAATCTCCCTCGCGGTATGGAGTAGGGGGCACGCCAGGAGTCACAGCCGCAGGCGTTCCTTGCATGTCAGCAATCGTACTTTGTACATACATAGTACTATGTAGAGGTGTAGCAGTCTTCCCGGTTACCTGAGGCGTCTGTCAACGAGATTGACTGTGCGATCGGCGGCTGGGCTGTGTCCATTGGAACTCGGCAAACGGCACTTGCTCGACCTCCTGGGCCTTCAATGGCAAGTAAAGTTTCGCTCGACCGTTCCGTGGATCCCAGAAGATTAGGTCCACGTGTAGAATCTAAAATCCTGGACTCCCTGACTATTGTTATTCTTTCTTTCTTCTTCTCCCAAATCATAGGGGAAATCTCTCACTCGCTCGCTCACTTACTCATACCACAGCATCATTTGCTAGGGACTCCGTACCTCCAGATCCTGCACGTGAGCAAACCCATATCAATCTTGAGCTACGGAGTAGCAATGGAGGAGATGAATCGTGGTACGTACCTGCAGGTCCCTCCTCGCAGCGGGCACAGGTACGTATCTCCTGGATTACGTTGTCCACTAGGCCAGGGTGGGAGTAGCCCCTCTGCCCCGACAGGGAGATCCTCCGATGTACCTCCGTACCTCCACACCTCCGTGCCTCGTCTTGCCGTCCCGAATCACTCGGACTCGTTCTTGACATCTTCGGCACCTGATCCTGGACCCTGTCGTGGGCTCCCTGAAGTCCTTCCTCTGTCGCATTTCCTCACTGGACCCTTGTTGTTCCGTTGCTTGACCGGACTACTTTCTCGTTCTCTCTCCTCCACTGCCCACCATTGCTCGCGGCCTTACGGATTCCGGAGTCTTTGTGCGGATACACTTCCGGCACGAGGCTGTGTACACTTACATACCCACAGTGTCTACAGTCAGTCAAGTCAGTCAAGTCAAGCCAGGACTAGGAACTTGGATCCGGCCCGTCGTCCACCAAGCACATCGTGACCAGAACCGTTACCACCGTAGTCCGTCGTTGACCGTTGACCTCGATAAAACAGCACTCCGTGATCGACTCTCTTGGCACCAACCCCAAAGCAATCTATTTGCTACACGCATGCCGGCAAACCATCCGAACCCTAAGCAGGGGGTTGATGAGCTGTTCAGAGTCGATCTGCAGTCCGTAACTTTGGCGTGCCAGTCTCGAACCAGCACGAGACGCAGCAGCTTTCTGCCCTGCCTCGTCAACGGGCAACCGTGGTCTGCAATGTACATAATGGTCTACTTGCGTTTGATACGTCCTGTCGTATTCTCGCACGTTCCCGCGCGCCTGGCAAACCCGCCAGTCGAAGCTGGGATCTGCGCTGGCGACTCAGAGACGTGCATAACTCATCCGTCGCATCTGAAGTGTCCCAGTTCGCGTCATTCTGCACTGCCGGCAGATTAATGGTTGCGATTCTTGCCGACGCAACGGCACCGAGGCCGCGGGTGGTGCCTGACGAGACCACCTAATGGCACCATATTCCCATCAACAACACATGCCGACAGTTGGGTCAGACACTCCTCCAACGGTCACAACCCTACATAACACGTGCGCCCTTTCCCAATCGCCTGGCTCGCCGAAGCCAACACGAACTGCCTGCCTCTTCTTGGTCTCTACGACTGAATTGCCGGCTGCACATCAACCTTGCACGGCATGAGTACATTCGGATAACCTCCATCGCAACCCACACGGCTGGCTAGGGATCGTCGGCGGGCAGCTCTAGCCCCGAACACCGCCAGAATCCCGACACTGGATTACTACCAACCCGCCATGGGCCTCGCGTTCTGCAGCCTGCACTCTCTCTCGCCTTGCTTCTAGCTTCTAGCTTCTGCCGATCTAGGAGAGGTCGGCCCCACGCCGCCGAGCCCACCTTGTACCCGATATCCGTATCCCCGAGAGCGCTGCAAAGCCTCCCTCTTCGCAAAGTGCAAGCGCGACACGCGCCCTTCCGAAGCGGGCTCGTGGACGTGTTGAACTGTGCAACTGGATGTCAAGACGAAAGACAAATATGGCTACCGCATCCATACTCACCTCCCAAGTCCCCGGCTGCTTCTCTTCACAAGCACAGACTCTGGAGTTCGTGTGATACACACCGTGAACATCTACCTGGTATTCCGTAGTCAGTGAAAGGGGGTTCCGCCAGCCGGAGAATTTGATGACGACCGCCTCCGGGACTACTATAGCAGTAGAATTACCGAGCCCGCAGATTGACAAGTTGATGTCCACTTGGATGTTTCCACCTTCATGACTTCTGATCAGTCGGCATCATCCGGATGCACCCAAAAGCTCATAAAGTGGCACTGTCGAAAATCACTTTCTCAGTGTGTAACGACCATCCAATTTCCCCGAATCATGTCCCACAAGCTCCGTTTTCAAAACCCTGGCGGAGAACACGCACAGATGCTACTATGTTAGAGGGGCATACGACACTAGCGCCTCGGATGACAAGGCCAACAGGTGGCCAGGCCTGGCCTCGAACCGTTGACAGCGAACGTGCGAGCGGAGGCATGCCCACAGTTCACACTCCAATAGCATGTTTGCCTAGAGCAATGCCCTGGACGCCTCTTGACAAGCAGGCAACGTCCTCTGCTCGACCGTCAACATCTTCGGTCAGATGCCCGGGAAAACACTTGCAACGGCGGAGTTCCCACCCACGTACGACACTAGCCAAGCCTCTTCAGACCTCAGCGTGCCTTTCGTCAATCAAACCTGCGCTACAGTACGGGTCAATGTCCACCTCTGGGTAGGCATTTGCAGCAAGCGGCCTGGTTGGAAGCATCCGTTCGGCACAAGCCCCGAGACGATCAAATTGGTGGTCTCTGCATGCGACGGCCACGGGTCTAGCAGGCCGCCCCAGCATAAGGCATCGAAATCGCTGCCGATGGACCGAAATTTCCTCCGACAAGCCCGCCAGGTCTCCCACGTTCGGCGTCTCTTTTCCAAGTATCTGCCAGACGGCCACGCACTTGGCGTAGCATCGGTCCCGTCGCGGCAAACAACCCCAAGGGCATCATACCAGAGGGTGTGTGGCTGGGCAGATTGCTTGTCATGCTTTCCTGTCTGGTCCCCCCGATCTGCCGCCAACTACCAATGCATCGTGATACATATACACTTGCTCGGTCTGTCGGCCGAGGGCAAGCAAGTCGAAGCGGCCAATAGCATGAATTTGATCCCTTAGGGCGGGACGCGATATTGTCTTGGTTGCGCAAGATTTGATCTCGCAAACCGCGTCTTCCAGCCCTGGAACGCTCCCGTATTCGATGTTGTGTGTCGACAATAGGTCAACAATCCCGGGGCCCCTGAAACCATGTCCTTGTCAAGACTCGGCAACTCAACATGAGCTCCTGCGGCACGCAGTACTACGTACGCGCTATTGCACAGGTCGGTCTGGGAACTAGGAGGGGCTTGGGAGGAGAAAGCTAGTTAGCGTTGCCCGGGGCCTCTCCTGGGAAGAGTCCAGCCGCACGCGACGATGTCTGTACTCCTGGCAACTATCTTTCGGTAAGGGCAGCTCTCTCCGCTAACGAGCTGGGGATGCTGCCATGCAGCATCCCACTTCCCGAAACCCATGCGTCCGGCGATGTGACATTTGACAAGGCACAGTACAGGTTCTCTGTGCCACGGCACACAACAGCCAACCACGATAATCATGCCCGCGACAAGCAAAGCCATCAGAGGCAAGAGTGGTTCCTAACCCCCTTGCTCGCTGCTTCGACTGCCATGGCTGCCGACGACGTGGTGTAGTGTATGCACCCAGAACCGCCACCGCGCCAGCGATCTCCTCGGTTTTGGCAAGCCATCCAACAGTCAGCATCGGTTGAATCCTCCGATACAGAGACGTACCTCCCTTGTCATTGTGGAGGGGCGCACAGCCTTTTTCTTTTCTGTTTAAGGGCACGTCCGCCATGGGGCTGGAACGTTTTCCGCATATTGCGGATGCTGAGTTTCGATCCTACAACCTGTACCACGACAATATGGCCGGGCTTGGTACTACGCAGGTCTGCACAAACCATTGTATACTAAAGGGTAACGGTTTAATAGAATGAAAAAGGGGGGGAAAAGGAAAAAAGGAAAAAAGGGAAAAAAAATTGGGGTCTTTTGTCTATTTCCTTGCGGACATCGGCATTCTTCCACTCAAGCAGCGATGCTGGTCTATGGCCATACTGACCGAGTTCGACGCTCATGCATCATTTAAGCCCAAGCATCTCGACGCGGGGTGCTGCTAGCCTAACTTGTAGAGGACATCTCAGGATTATGCGTTACTGCTTGAGGCGGAGGTTATCACTGGAGACCGAAGCAATGGTCAAGGGCGTGGAAGGGAAGTGTGTGGGACGCTGCGAGTAATTATCACGACAAGTGGCTATCTCGGAATCTCATAATTTGGACCAGTTTTCCGAACCGACGGTAGAATCTTCTTGCGGGAGGAAAGCGCAGATCGGTGGCAGATGATGGCATGGCTGCTGCGGCTGTACCATATACCGCAATACAACCGAGCATCATGATGGACCCATTCATTTCACGACTCATTGCATTACGACCAGCGCAGTCAGTTTGCAGCAATGTAACGCGATCCCCCGAGTCGTACATCACGGCACCTCTTCCAACAGACGGTTATGTTGAATTGGTAAGCGCAAGGCAGAGAGGGTCAGTCGACCAGGGCCACGGTGGCTGCGAACCCCACAGGGGACGAGAAAAGACGATGTCGGCAAAGGTTGCAACATGACGACAATCACCTCAATGGCCCCCGACAAGTAGTGTACCACGGGAGGGGATTGGGGACGATGGAGTTGCCAACGTCGTCGCACATCTATCCGCCTGTGGGCACGCCACCGACGACCGTCACTTTCGACTCGGCACCGTTGGATACGTTACGATATGAACCCCCTCCTCCAAGCTTCATTTCTCCGCTTCCTGGTCGACAATGGCTCTTCGGTGCCGCAGATTAAGAGCATAAGCTATAGCCAGGACTTTTATCCTAAAGGAGCTGTGGAGCCGAAGCATCTGATCACAACCGAATGCCGAATCTGTGGAAGAATGCGATCGGCTCCGCACTTGCTTGTATTAATAGCCAAACTTTGGACGTTGGCATGGAACGGCCTCCCGCCGTGGTACGTTTGAAGTATGGGCCTTTCACCTCACTTTCCCGACTTGAGCATGGCCTTGGTTGGTTAGATGGCGTGAGCAGTATATCAGAGTTCCAGGAGAGCCTGGAAACCCGTGGTTTTGTTAAACCACATCCACAACGAACCGCAGACTGAGCTTTGCCGGCTCGATTGGCGTCCCTGGCAAGCTGGCTCGAGCTCGAGAGGCCTTGTCGGCCCATACGGACGAATTGGCCAGGTTCCATCCGTGTGAAGCCAATCTGTGCAGTCCATCTGGATACAACTGGGTGATAACCGAGAGGCCTAGCACCCGTCACCGGCACCGGCCCTGGACGGAGTTGTGTCGAAAGTGGCACATGCTCCGGTCCCCCAGCTACACCCTCTCAAAGCACCGAAACAGACTATGTGCAGCGCAGGTTACACTACAAGCATCATTGCAGCAACCCAAGTTGCAGACGAGCCCAGACTCGGTCAATCACAGCGCCCCGGAGACGCCATCGACCACAAGTTGGACTCAAGGTGCCATTCGGTACTTCCGCCGGGAGGGAACAGCACCTGGGTAGCGTGATCAACAGCAACCAGACAGGTTAGATGTGGTATGCAACCCCGCACGCAGCAACAACGAGTAGACGGTCGCTCTGGCTGGTAAGACCGTGACCAGGATTCTCCCACCACTTGGGATTCTACTGAGTGTTCCTTTCACCGATGCAGACAATACGAGCTGGCCTCGATTCCTCGCTACAACTGCACCGTTATCCATGGGACAAGCTACCGGACATGCACACTCAGAATTGGCACACCATGTGACATAGCTGTAATAGAATTGGACACAGGGACGGGTGGTGGCAATATCGCATCGCACAGCTTTGATTCATTGCGGCATGAACAAGGTCGACGACATGCAATGTGACACAGAAGACCGTGGTTACAGTACCTGCCTAAAAGTGCCGTCTGCGGCAGCCTACTGCCGTGTCAATTACGCTTGCCCTTGACTCCAGCCCGATGCAACCTATAAGAAAGCTATGCACACGTACCTCAACCGTCAACTACTCAATTCTTATGTGGGAGACCAGTTCATAATGGGAGTAGTCCTCGGAAGCAGTCAACAAGCTGAGTATTGACGCAGCTCTTTGCTCGGGTCTTCTGCCTACGACGTTGTCGAGCAAGGATTATTGTCAATAGGTCATGCGACTTGTTTGACCCAGCTGAAGGTGCGGAGAGATTCGGGTCTTCTACAGCAGTCATTCTCAATAGGCGGTCAACAAAACCAAATGAAACGGCGAGGTCAAATTTGCCCCTTGCCAGCTTGCATGTGAATTAGGCCTGGTTGTTCTAGCGAATCCCACATTCCTGTCAGTGGGAAGAGGACCTGCATGGATAGAGAAGCTGAGCGGACAGGACCAGCGTCCGTCCCCGCCCACAGTTTCAATACAAGCACGGCGGAAGGACAACGGGAGGGCGCAGCCAGTGCCGCTTGGGCGTGTCAATGAGAAGCTTGAATGCCTCGTGGTCCGAGGTCGTCGGGTCGATCTGGGAACAAAAGGTTCATGGTCGCATCCCAAGTCTTCGGATAAGGTACGACGATGCAAAGTCTGACATGGAGATGGTTGCCGGCTTCAAACAGACAGAATTAGAACGGGGCGGTCATCATTTCTCTTGAACGGCCGATGAGTGGCTGCGCACAAGCCTGTGACCGCACGCGCGGAAACGGCCATGACAAGCTTAAAAAGACACAAGGGATGAGGGACTACATGACCAGTCAAGCCAGTTCAACCCTCACACGCGGTCATCACCGGGGCTATTCCTATCGATAAGCTTTTGTGTACGACTGGCGGGAGGCTTCTGGTCGCGTTGAGATCGGTGTTTGCGACGGCTCACGTCACAGATGCCATGGGACAGCCCGTGCCAGCATGGATGGGGCTGACATTCAAATCGTACCAAGGGCCAAGAGACCCTCTCCGGAGGACTCAGACCAGGAACCTAACTTGGCTCGACGGTTCGGAGCAACAGCCCGAGGGGGCGCGTTCGGCCGTCATCCAACATTTACACCAGAGTCCAGGTCCTGGGAGTGGTATCATCCTTCGGCCCCAATGCGAGCAACTAGATTCGAAACCAAGGGTCAGCAACTACGCCGTCGGCTGGCCTGCCCGGCCCATCAACAAGACGGCCGATCTGACCACCGAGATCACCCCGGTCAGTAGCGGGCTTTTTCTCCCACCTTTCTTTTCGTGGTCCGTACCGCCCCCGCAGTCAGTCAAACACTGGGATCTGTGGTCGGCCCCTCGAGACGCTCAGTTGACGTTGAACTGGGCTCTGGGATCATCCCTACAAGGACTCCGTCGTTGGCCTTGGGAGGAGCGGCGCCACCCTCTTTGTCCTTCAGCTCCCCCAGTAAGAAATAGCCAGGGAAGCGGCAGGTTTCTCACGGTCACTATCCACTGTGACAAGAAAAAGCAACATTTCAAGGTCTGGGCTTCGGACTGGAAGCTGCAGGCAAGCCCCTTTTGTGTCATAGAGGGGGTTGGTGGGGGTCGTTGCATTTCTCGAGACTTTCCTCCCGGGACATGAACTTTCGAGACGCCAGATGCCGTAATTGGCCAGCCAGCAGCCGCACAGTTCAGTTGGATGCGCGAACAAGTTGGATAACTTCCGGGAGAGTCAGTGGTGCTGGCCACTGCCGGATTGCTGGAGCCATTCAGCCGAGGATGGTATGAGCGTCGTCTGTGGCAGTCGAATAAATTTGCTGTCAGTTCCGAAGTGTCGAGGCTGTCGTTATCGAACCTAGACGTGTGTGTACCTGGCCGTTTCGCCTCATTGGGCCATCCTCATCTGGTGTCTAGAGAAGAATGCTATTCATGGACAACCTTCTGGTGTATGTCAGAGTTTTACCATTTTTACTGGGTTTTCTTTCCTCTCCCCCTCTTTCTCGTGCTGTACCTTCAGACATCCATCCTGCTGTCTAACAAGATGCAACAGTCCCGCCGGCCCGTCCTGTTCCGACATGTAGGCTGGAAAAGTCAACATGATCTATGAGATGTTCTTGTCAGCCCAGTCTCGGATTCACTGCGCTATCAGCCTCGTGTGACACGCGGGGCGCAGAGCTTGATCTTGCAGGGCTTGTCCCGTCATGGGTCATATTCGTCCAATGTTCCCCCCCGTGGCGATGCTACTCTTAGCTCGCTTCAACATGGATTTTTCAAACCATCCTGTCGTTCGACGGCTACGCTGGTCGTGCGTTTAATGCCGCAGGGCGTCGCGAACCGGAGAAAACTGGGTCAGCCGCGGAGAGGATTGCTCAGTGTTCTGGTAGGGCATCGCTTTCCCAGAACCCGTGGCATGGAAGGTTTCTTTGCTAGGGGAACCTGATACCGAACCTCGTTCTCGCAGAAGGCTGTCCCTGATCTATGCCAGACATTTTGAACTTGTTGTTCCTCCGGTCTCAATGATGGCCACCACATTGATGCCACAGGACGGTCGTTGAAGATTCACTGGATAGATATCCCGAACTAAAAAAAAAAGCATTGACCGAAGCACAGATTCGGTCGCAAGCCGGACGCGGCTAGTTTAGTGGCTAACGAGGCCGATACTCACTTCGCCGTGTTCCGCCGAACTACCAGACACGGCGCTCGCCGACGACACGAATCGGCTTGATAACGTAACCAACGATGCGGAGACATGTCCGGGTCGATTGATTATTCTCAGACCAATACAGAGATCTCAATGACATGAAACACAAGAATAAGAAGAAGCTTCGGTGGCAGATGCCAAACCGTGCGTTCTTCCTCAAGACTTCTAGAAGGTCTTGACGTCTATTTTTGTCGTGAACAACACAAAGTTGGGCAAACTTTCTCCGTTGAAACATCTCTGTCTGCACCTCCATTTCCCATCTCGCATCCTCTCGCACATCACCCGCACATCCCAATCCAGGCTGGCCACCACGGCCTCTCCACACATCCCACACACTCAGACAACTCATACACACTCACACACACGTAGTGTAGTGGCTCAACATGTGCAAGGACGGCCTCCACGATTTCCTGGTCGATCTGCCCAAATGCGAGCACCACATTCATATCGAGGGCTCCCTTGGGCCCGAGCTGCTGTTCCAACTCGCCGCACAGAACAACATCTCCCTGCCGGTCGACAAGGATCCGGCCTTCACTAGCGTCGAGACACTGTACGAGCGGTATCGCAACTTCACCTCGCTTGACGACTTTTTGCACTACTACTTTATCGGTTTCTCCGTGCTCCTTACGGCGACCGACTTTGAGGAGCTGGGATATGCCTACTTCACCAAGGCACACTCACAAAACGTGCGTCACGCCGAGGTCTTCTTCGACCCGCAGGCGCACACAAGCCGGGGCGTCGCCTACGAGACCGTCATCGAGGGCTTGCGGCGCGCTCGCCGTCGCGCCGAGACCGATTTTGACATGACAGTCGAGTACATTGTGTGCGTCCTGCGTCACTGCCCCGTCGAGGACGGCATGCGCATGTTCATTGAGGCGCAGGATGCGGGCCACTTCCGGGACGGCACCATTGCGGGCTTGGGCATGTCAAGTAGCGAAGCGCCGTACCCGCCAAGAATGTTTGCGCCCATCTACGACGCGGCCCGGAAGGCGGGGATCCGGCGCACGGCGCACGTGGGGGAGGAAGGGCCGGCAGGGTTCGTTGTTTCGGCGCTGGACGACCTGGACGTGGAGCGCATCGACCACGGTCGGCGGTCGGCGGAGGATGATGCCCTGCTGGCAAGACTGGCAGAGACGAAGACGCTGCTGAGTCTGTGCCCCGTGTCCAACGTCGTGCTGCGTGGCGTGAGGGCGATGCGGGAGATGCCCATCCGTACGTTCCTGGACCGCGGTGTGCGATTCAGCATCAACAGCGATGACCCGGCGTACTTCGGCGGATACATCCTCGAGAACTACTGCGCAGTGCAAGAGGCGTTTGGGCTGAGTGTCGACGAGTGGAGGGGTATCGCGACGGGGGCTGTGGAGGGGAGTTGGTGTTCCAATGAGAGGAAGGAGGAGGTGATTAAGGAGATTGAGAGCGTCGTTGCCAGGCATCAGGGGGCGAAGGCCTAGGGCAAGTCATCGAGAGACAGCACAAGGCTGTCAAGCAGGTTTTGGGAGGTGATACGATGTTTGATAATGGGCGTCGGAGTGGGGGAAAGACCTTAAGGGGGCTGAGGTTCACATGACGCCTCTCTCTGATGACTACTGACGTCGTGCTATCACGTCTGTTTGAAGATTCTCTGCGTGAGACTTCCTGGTATTGAAACCCGCTCAAGGGAGGATTCACTGTTGTATGTTGGTTAGCAAAGGACCTTGAAAGCGAGAGATACTAGAGTGCTGAGTGTCCAGGGAGATACCTGGAGGTCAGCGACGAATTTTGAGGTTGCACAAGGTGACAAAACTGTTACAAAGCAGACTTGTCAACGATTCACTATGTGCCGTGTTTTATTCAATTGAAGAAAAGGGCACTTTGAAGTCAGAGACTTCGGGCAAACCGTTGATTTGTTCCGAACCTCCCTTCCTGGACTTCGTTCGTGACATCCGTCCACATACCCAACCACGGCTACGTCGGAGCCAGTGTCAGAAGACAACCATGATGGAAGGCTCTTGCTCACCCCTCCTGGTACAGTTCCTCGTATGATTGTCTACATCGAGAGTTCTCGCACTGCCGGGACAATCCACTTGCCTGGTGCGCTATGATCAAGGAGTACTCGTGTGATATCGAGCGAAAGCAAAACCACAATGGCTGAAAATCAGACCAGCAGATATGTTGCCTTAGACTTTTTGGAAATCAACCTACCTCAACGTTCGGTCTTACTCTCTTGTGTACTTATTGAAGCTCGTTTACAGTTGTGGATAGTCATCGACCTTGTTGGAGATTCTAGCCTGTGGTTCCCCGGGAGCGTGCTCATCAAACGGCATACCTATCGTTTGATGGGCATGCTAGCATCGCTAGAATTTTGTGACCCTCGGAGCACGATGTTTACTCCGTATACCAAGAGCTTGGTGCTGTATGATAAAACTCCTGCCCTACTCGTCCTCTGCCCCCATCGTTGATTGGGGATCGTTCCAAGAATACGCAAGGACTGATGATACTAGTTGAAGGGGGTTGTTTACTCATGATGTTAACGCGGCCGGTTATGCGTATGACTTGAGCTAGAATTTTTATTGCTCAAGACAAGCCAGTTGAAAACACTCTACCAAGTATATCGTAACGAAGACCAAATAGAAAGACTGATGCGTGATCGCAATACCATTCTTAGTTTCTTACTAGACGTTTCTTGCAATTCATAGGATTCTGAAGATAGTATGAGCACATCTCCGTTGGGATAGGAACATGCCACTCGGAAAGGGCCCCCACGCTCCACACATCATTTACGCGGTGACTCTGTGAGGAAGGTTGTCTTCCAAGTGCTGGCTAACAAAGGCTGGCAGCGAACCCCAGAAATATGCTGTGTATAATATGCTTGAGAACAATTCTTCTGAAAAGGAACCAAGAAGCTGATGTGGAAGGACCCATCATTGCAAGAATGCGTACTCTTGAACTCTTTGCCTTGGGATGACAACCGCCATGGTTGATCACGAACCAACTCGCCACCATTCTTGGTGTTAGATTCAAAGAAAGAGGACGTGAAGGAACGCTAAGGGTAAGGGTCAAATGGTCATGCAATAGGGGGTTTTCATCTCGTCTTAACTGAGGACTAGAAAAGGCCATTCTCACAGCGCGAGAAAGGCGAGCAGTTGCTGTTTTCTTCCTGGGACTGGTCCCAAGGGGTCCACTGCTAAAAGCCACTGCGATGGCTACCCCGAAGCAAATGTGTCTAGAGTGAATGGACCAGTGACAGATTTCATTAGCATCATCATGTTGCTTGTTTTGACCAAGGTAACTGCCGTAAATACTCTTAAGAGACATTGCACCCACAACCATTTTGAGTTCAAGATATGAGGCATTCCGGAATTTGTCGAAATATCAACCTAGCTTTACGACAATGTAATTGATGCGAAGAGGCATCTAGAATGTCCATCACAATCATAGCAACCATATCATCATCACACATTGATCCCTACGCAGTAGCCCCAGCAGCCTCCCCGTCAACAGTCAAACTTGAAGCCTCTTCCTCGTCGCTCGGCTTGACCAGCTTGATAGCGACCTCCGCGTCCTGGGCATAAACCCGCAGCCCAAGCACACAGACAGCGTTCCATGGTGTGCCGGTAAGCTCCTCGCTGTCGTCATCCACGGTGGAATCGGTGTCCGAGTCTGAGTCCGAGTGCTCCTCGTCCTCGACTGGCGCCTCTGCGGGAACCTCTGCCTCCTCGGCAGCTGGCATGGGGACGACGGACGCCTCGGTTGGGTTGGCCTCCTCGACAGCGGGGGCTTCCTCTTTATTCTCTTCTTTCTTTTCCTCGGTCTTCTCTTCAGCCTTCTTGTCGTCATCCTTTTTGGGTTCCGGCGCAGGTCCGTCGCCGGGTTTAGAACCAGTGAGGTCTGCTGGCTTATCATCCATGACAGGGGACTTCTGGCTACCGCCAATGGACTCTTTATCAGATTCCTTGACCTCGGTCCAGTCTCCGTCCTTGTCCTTCTCCTTATGGCCAGCATCCTTCTTCGTCTCCGCCTTGACTGTGCTCTTGCTCTCCTCGGTCTTCTTCCCCTCGTTTGCCAGATCTGACACAACCTTGGCTGAATCCTCAAGTGCCTTAGCCGCGACACCGAGCGCCTTCCTCTGCTTCTTCTTCTTCTTCGCCTTCCTGCTCTCCCTCTTCTGCTTCGCCTCAAGTTTCTTCTTCTCAATCAGCTCGTCCTCGTCTCGCACGCCGCCCTTGGCGTGCGCGATGTCGTACTGCAGCCCGACCTGCCGCAGCTTCTGCGGGTTACGCTCTGCGTACTCTTTGACGACGTCCTCGACGGGCTTGGCGGCGTCGCCGTTGTGATGGCGCGCAGCCGTTACCTTGGGGAGGACCTCGTACACGCCGGGCTCCAGCTCGACTTCGCAGCTGACGGAGCGGTTCTCCCACTTGTGCACGGGACGGACACGGCAGATCTGCTCTGGCTCGGGGGCGTTTTTGTCCTTCTCACCATCCTTGGCGCTGTCGCCAGCGGCTTCCTGAATGGCTTTTTGTAGCACGAAGTGAAGTTCGAACCAATATTGGCCCTCGAAACCATGAAAGTATCGGTCGTCAAGCTGCGTGAGCACGATAACGACCATGCCTGACTTCTTGACCTCGACGACGAACTTGGTCTGAAGGTACCCTGTGACCCAAGAGATGTTGGCCGAGGTCCATTGCTGCACGACAGTCCACTTCTCGTCGAACAGGCGAGTGCGGTGGATGTACATGAAAGTCGACAGCATGTCTTCGTAAGACATCCAGAAGACGCCGTCGTCGCCAAAAGTGTGGTTGAGACGCTTCAGCCAGTATGGCGTCCACTCCTTCGAGCCATCAGACCAGGGGCCGTTCCACTCACCGACACCGCCGTCGGACCGTTCGCCCCAGGGGTTCCTGATAGGAGACAAGTTAGGCTGCTTTCAGACTTTGATGTCCTTGAGAGGGCTTGCCTGATTTGCACGAGGCGGACCTTCTTACCGTCCTCGTCTACTTCTTCCCGGGACTGGAGGATTGAGTACGCGTGTCCCAGTGCGAGACCGCTCTTCTGCCAGTCCCAGCCGGTACCCATGGCGGCCAGCGCAAACACGAACTCGCCATCGGAGTTGACAAGCTCTTTCCAGAGCTTATCCTTCCGCAACACTCGGTTGGTGGCAATAGTCGAGGTGACACCGCCCGTCATGTCCTCCACCGCTTCGCCGGGCCAGCCGCCCGAGATGGCCTCGTAATCGCCGTGAACCTTGGCATAGGCCTTCTCAAGCAATGGCAGCCAGGTTTCGTTCTGGTCTTCGCAGCGAGCGAAGTACAAAGCATCGGAGCCCGTTTGGTTGCGTTTACGGTGAAGCCGGGCCTTCTTGCCGCTGGCGTCGTAGACGTCGCCGTAGAAGTCGAAATCAGACTCCTTGAGGTAAAGGTTGTCGTCGATGACAGTCGAGATCCACTCGCCGTCACGCTGAAAGACGAAACCGTAGACACCACACTCTTCGTCGCGCGCAACACAAACTTTCTGCATGAGGTCTTTGCGGTGCGCAATTGTTGCAACGGCGGCGAGCCACCAGCAATCTCCATTGGCGCCCTGCTTGATGTCGGAGGAGGAATAACCATTGACTGTAAACTGTGGCGATTCGAAGATCCAGTCGACACGATGGATCGAGCCCGGGCTATACCATTCGCTCCCTCGGACACCTTGGCGCTTGGAGGCCTTGGCAGGGCCTGCTTTCACCCCGGCTCTCGCTCCTGAACGATCTCCTGCGTTGGCAAAAGGATTCCAAATATCGTCGCTTCCAAGGAAGCGGCTCACCGCGGTCGGGTCGATGGGAATGGTGGAGTTGGGACCCAGCACCTGAGCGGCAGCCAGGGTGTCAAAACTATTCTTGACATCCCAGCTGCTGACATTGGGTCTATTGTCAGTCGCGCCGCCGCTGCCGCCAGGGCCAAAGTCCCCATCGCGAATGAGGCCGTTGAGGCAGTTGCTGTAGGGGTCACGCTCGATATCGAAGTCTGCGTCGGTGTACTTCTCGTTCGTCCGATCACACTCGCGGATGATGCGCCTCACCTTCTCCCGGCACTCGCGGGCGGCGGCTTCGTAGGATTCTTGGGCATTGCGGGTAGACGAGGCGCCTCGTGCTTGGAAGGCGGGGAGTAGAGAGGCATATAGTGATCGGGGGAAGATGGATGTTACCTTCCCAGGATGCTTCGAATGGAACTTGTCCCAAAAGTCGGAGAGAATCTCTTGAGGTGCTTTCTTGGAGCGCTTGTTGGATGATGCAGGGGGTGGCACGATTGGCAGGGGGTCTCCGAAGGTCGCCATAGCGTGCGGGTTCAGGTTGGTCTGATGTTCTCACAGAGCTGGAATTGAATACGTTTCGTGGAACCAGGTTGGAAAGACGGCCTCGCAACCAAGGGAAAACTGACTGAAGTAGCGCCCATTCACTCGGCTTTTAGGACGGTATATCGCCAGTTTAAATAGCTCGTCAGCATGGGAAGCCAAGCAACGACACCTCGCATAAGCAAGCAGCTCCCCCGGCTCCCATCGCCAT
Source organism: Colletotrichum incanum (assembly GCA_001625285.1). Classification (NCBI taxonomy): domain Eukaryota; kingdom Fungi; phylum Ascomycota; class Sordariomycetes; order Glomerellales; family Glomerellaceae; genus Colletotrichum; species Colletotrichum incanum. Next base: position 122,558 of record LFIW01000563.1, read on the forward strand.
CAGCTCTTGACCCCGGCATCTTGGGCTGACTAGCTTGTGATAGCTCCCATGTGCCACCGCACGGTAAGGTGTTTGGGGGCGGGGATTGGCAGGACCAGCTCTAAGTGGCCTAGACAAGACATTTTTGCTTCACTAGGCAACGAATGGAGAGGACGAGGGGATAACGATCTCCTGGGCTTCGGAGGTGCCACGCGGCTCAACTGCAGTAGTCTACAGGATGGTTTACATATGCGCCTGGATACAGCGTTGTGTTAGTTTTGTATCTGGTAACCCGTACAGTTCGATGTTGAGAAATGAAGCCGAGCAGGCGCTGCAGCTGGGCTTTAGGGTCCAGGATCGAGCAGGATGATGGCACCACGAGGGTTTAGCGCTGCGAGCTTGAGTTGACAACGACGAGGTGTACGAGCAAGCTGGCCCATACTTAGGCCAAACATGTCAGGTAACACAGCTTTGGTGTCTCGTTTCGATGCGGGAGGTGGCCTGGCGCGATAAATTGGTGAATCTCACGTAATATTCAGACTATCCATGCAGTACATGTAGGCATGCAGGCAGGTCTCCATTCGCGTTTACGACCAGCCCGATTCGGGCTGCGGGGAGACCTAGCAGAGCCACAGAGGTGTCCAGGAGGTCTGTAGCTGGGGTTTATTGATGCAAATTGACCAAGGTCCTGTTTGGTTGCCTAGAATGCGTGCTGATCCATCAGTTGATTTCTCTGTGTCATGTCAGCCGCAGTTCCAATTTGCAGTCATGGCATCCTGCACGAGAACCAGGCCATGAGTGGTATTGGTGATAGCCATGTCCAGCTTATCCACTGGAGCCTGGTGCTCCCGCATCCAACACCAAGTCCATACTTTCCTGTCGGCTGGCGAAAAAAGAACGAGATTGAGAACGGGCAAGTAGAGCCGTGCTAGCCTTGCGGCGCATTACAGTGTAACCCATGGCGAGAAATCCTATTCAAGACAGGGGTAGCCAGATATGATAAACCTTGTGCCTATGGTCCATGACTGAGATCAATGATACCGTGCCTAGAGAGTCGTTTCCACTGGATAGGGTGTTAATGCCTTGAGACGGATCGTCAAGGGGTCCAGGAAGCAAGATCGACTCCTTCCCAAGGCTTCATCTGATGAGATTCATTGCGAGAGTAGCCCTGGGTTTCTGTGGTCGTTGACCAACGAGGAGCCGGACAGACTTCTGGTTGATATCAACCTGTCGTATAATGAAGAATATGGGACGGCTTCGTCCACTTATCCGTCAAGTGTGTACGACTGTTCCGTGAAGCCTTAGCAAAACTAGTGCTCAGCACCAATGTTGCAATTTTTCATATTCCCGGGCTGGACAACGTGACGATAACTGTCCATTGGGAACAAGGGCATGCGTTTCGCTTAGTTAACATCTCGATATTGGAACCGAGAGGAGCTTGAGTGAAAGGCATGCGGTAGTGCACTGCGGGCGGGGATGTTTGGTGCTGAGCGTCCAGGTTGTAGGATGATGTGGATCATGCAGTCTTTTTGACAGATTGAAAGATTGAAAGTGCATCTTGTGGATAGAATCGTTGCCCAACGTCACTGCTGCACATGCGTATTTGCATTTCTCAATAGGTTGGAGGAAGAAAGAAGCAAGTGCCTGGCCAAGACACATGCAGTTTAGCCAACAATGCCATGTGCGGGGACTGTGTCGTGCTACAGTGTCCAAATGTTGGCACTGTGGCTTAGCGGCCGTTTCCCCAGCGTTATCGGCTTATCGGACCCTCGGCTCGAGTCACGTCACTTTCCCCGTCGCTCAGGTTGTTTGCCGACAACGTGAGACGGGAATAGAATTGCCTCCAGAGTTTCCCTTCCACGTCCCTTTGGATTGGGCCTCAACCGTAAACCTCCACACCACGACCCTGCGCACCACCAACATATCCACAAGAAAACATCGTCATCCCGTCACCGCCTCGAACACGCCCACAATAATTGCGAGCAACCTGTTTCTATCTCCTGGACTTCAAACACCATGGTCCTCCTGGACATCTCATGATCATTCTCACCACATTCAGAAGCCGACAACCAGAGCATCCATCATGTCGCAAACAGGCTTCCCCGGCGACGATTCGGCCATCACACATCTAGTCCACAACATCGTCGAGGAGGCCGTGCGGTCGGGTGAGGGAGTTCCCATTCCCCTGACGCGTGAGTGTTTGGGCACAAAAGAAACGAGAGTCCGACGTTTAGTCGCTAGCTAATCTTTGGCATCCAGCACGAACCCCTACCCAGTGGCCCGTCGAAGAACTCGCCACTCGGGAAGCGTTGCGATACTCCATAAGCCCCAGCAAAGTCAAGGAATTGCTCGACTTCTCCGCTCTCTTGTATGCCGATGAACCCGACGACAATCTGCTCTGTCCCATCTGCAAGCTCCCCGTTATTACTCCCATCATCACGCCCTGCGATCATACCTTCTGTCTCGAATGCTTGAAGCGCCATTTCCATTCGTCCGAAACATGCCCCATCGACCGAATAAGATTTCGCGCCAGGGACTGCAAGACCTCGAGACTCTTGACCAACATTCTCGATAGTCTGATTGTCGAGTGTCCCAATGCCGACCGAGGATGTGCTGAGACGATGAAGCGTGAGGAAGTCGTCAAACACGCAATCAACTGCAGGTATACGCTGCACGACTGTCCTGACAAGGCCTGCGATAAGAGAGTGGAGCAGTGGCTGGCAGTCTCGGGCAAGTGCTGGCACTTTGAGCAGACATGCGAGTATTGCGAGGAGAAGATGGAGGCAGCGTCCATGGCGGACCACATCAATAAGAAGTGCACTAAGAACACGTCAAACTGCACCGACTGCGGCGAGGCGATTAAGCTGTCTGAAGTCAGCCAACACCGTGACAGCAGCTGTCCCGAAGCCTCGGTTCACTGCAGATACTCCCATTACGGCTGCACCTACAAGGCCCTTCGCAAGGTCCTTGGTGGCCACGAAGATGAGTGCATCTTCAAAGTTGTTGCCGTCGTAGGCGAGAAGGTCAGGGCCCAAGAGAAGCAAATTGAGAAGCTGCAGAAGCAGACGGATGAACAAGAAAGGCAGATCATGGAGCTGAAAGACGAGCGACGGGATTGTATCTCGTGGGACGATGTCTTCAACCTGAACAATGTCCAAGGAGGACCAAAGTTTAAGCCCACCGAGGCTGTCATGACCATTTACGAAGATATGGAACGCCGGATGGAGGAGCTCAAGAAGGAGTTTACCGACTTGGAAGGACGGCAGACGGTCATGGTCTTGAACCAGGTCATGCCGATCAAGGATCAGATCACCGAGATCAGGAGCAACTTGGGCATACTGAAAATGCACATGGCTTGGCTCATGAACAAGAGTCGTGAGGAAGTCGAGCGCAGCCGCTTGGCCAACCGCAGTGTCAGCAGCACCAGCCGGACACGCGGCAGCTCTGATAGCGATGGCGAAGCCGCCCCTTCGACGTCTCGGCGACTGAGTGACGGGTCGAACGGCATCCCTCGCCTTTGAAGAGCCAAACCTTTTTTTCTGTTCAAGCATGCTGCAGCTTCGGTCAACGGACGCCGTTGCACATAATGATTTTTCTATGGACCTTATGATCAGAGCTATCATCAAGGATGCATCCACGCTTCCAGGGCTTATGGTCCGGTTGATGAAACTGTAAGCCTTGGTAAAAATGGCACCTTCTGAACGGGACTGATTTGGGATCTTGTTTATTCATGTCTCCCTGGCCGCGGGGTAATGTACCTGTAAAACTTGCCGAATTTTTTTTTATTTTCTCTTTGGCGTTTGGGGACAAAGGGCAACGGGAATGCGATGCACAAAACGGAATGGCACGGAAATACCCTTGCGGCTGTCTGCTACTAGCAAGACGCTCACTGAAACAAAATTGATTCTCTCGTATTCAGTCGAACGACAAAAGGAGGCAGCTATGCAATGTTTACAGAATGCTTGAGATGGCTGATCGTATGAAACATTTCGTCCAAATGATGTCAGGCCACAAACAGTCTCGGAGGCTGATCACATTCGTACAAATAGACAGACAACCTTCATGCGCTCAAAGGTTGTCCCCAGACACACCGTCTGTTTGATGAAAACTTAGATCCAGTGCACTCACACTGTCTGCACCTCCATATCTCTATCGTTCTGTCCCTGGATTTCATCGCCACTTCCAATGACGTACGTTTCATCAAACGCGTCTCCTACTTCCGGTCTGTTCGTCTGAACCCTTCCACTGACCAAAGATTTCAGGATTAAATAAAGAGTTTAAGGGTCTTTAGAGAGCAATCCTTCTGGTAATGTCCAACTGGTATTGAAGTAAACAGGCATACAGTCAGTTTTTGCGTGAAATGGAGGATTTCTTTGCTATAATATCGGCATCAACTACTTTCATGCTGAGTGAAGCCAGGACAGTTCCAGTCATGGAAGATCCGAAAAGCACAAAGAAACGCAAAATACCCTCCTTCAGAAGTATGTCTATCGTAGATTAAGATGCAGCTCATGAATCGTTGCTTCTCACCTGTCTCCGTGTAGAATGTCTTGGAATCTCGAAAACGGGAGGTCAGAAGGCGACTCCAAAGCTTATTAATCGACGAGTCGTGGTGTCTTCAATCCTCTCTTAAGTGAGCGGACTTTGGGAGTCTCTGGTGGGTTGTCCGCTAATCGGAGGGGCTCCTCGCGTCGGACTTAACAGGGGAGAGGCATCACAGGGCTTTAAGTTCCGCCCGCGCCCCACTTTCACCGCCTGCCCGTCACTGCTCCCCGCTACCAGCCGTGGTACCTTGCCTAACTTGCCTGTACCTTACCTTCCTCACACCTCTGCGCTGACCCGCGAGGCCCTAAACGTCAACGTCCGACCATTCCACCTCTGTTCTCACCGCGATCTCAAACCCTCTAGTTCTCGCCGTCGACTTTCTCAGCCTCGTTCCAGGAAGCTAGGCTGTCGTCGAACTCCGTACCTCACCCTACACACCTCGTCGCAAACTTCCTGTCCTTCACCGACGGATAGCCGCGATGGATCCTAACGACAATAACCAGGCCCCGGACGCGCCTGATTCCAAGAAGATGAACGATGTAAGAGCTGCCAGATTTCCCCCCTCCTCTTTCTTGATTCTAGTTGCCGTTGAGATTTCACCCTCGGTCTTCTTGGCTATCACTGCCATCCCCTTCCTTCGCCATCCTGACATGTTCACGACGGCGACGGCGACGGCGATCACAAGCATGAAGCTACTGAAGACAGCCCGACGAGGGTGGCATCTATGACGCCAACGACTGAGCCTGCAGACAGTATCCAAACGGCGCAGTTATCAAGCAATTCGCTATCTTGTCTACGATTCTGACTATCTGCGATCTAGATCCGACTTCGACGACTGGCCAAGCTTGGATCATCGAACCGATCCCCGAGGCCGGAAGACAGTTCACCAAACCCAGAAAACGATACCGAGACCTCGACCGTAGCCACGACGAGTGAAGGTAAGGGCAAATCCCCGGCAGGGGTTACACCTTCCTCCACCCCGAAGCCTGCCGCCGCGAACCCCTTCACCCAACTCGGCGTTAGATCCGCATCCGGTGCGTCACCAACGACCGAGAGCAGCGCCCAGAAACGAGGTTCCTCCAAGATCGATGACCGCGCCCCAGCGCCTGCCCCCGCGAAGAAGGCCAACACGGAGGAATCGGTGGACGACTTCTCGGACAGAACACTCAGTCACGTCTTCCGCGTCACCGTTGACCCAGACCGCGTTACCGATGTCCACGGCCACAAGCTTAACTTCCTGCCCGAGGCAAGCCAAGAGCTAAAGGAGAATGGGTCGCCGTTGAAGCTCACCACTGCCGTCCTCGACAGCGCCCTGCTGGAAGCCGTTACCGCTGTCCCGGTCGACAAGCCTATCCTTGGATACCTTCTTCCTTGCTTCAAGCGTATCATCCGGTCGAATATAATTAAAGAGACACCTGAGAAGCGAGAGGTTCTAGAGGAAGCAAAAAGACTTTGTGTTAGCAACAGCTTGTTCGCCCTCACGATACCCGATCTATTTGGGTAAGTCATAGGCTATTGCGCAGAACGACTTCGAACTATGCTTACAACTGTCCCAGACGGTCGCAACCCGAGAGTTTGGTCCCGTACCTGCTCCGGGGACATGAGCAGGACGACGGGGTTTGCCTGGACTTCCTCCGGGAAGCTGTGAAAAGGTTCCCCGAGGATGAGCAGTTCCCTATCGTCTTCGCCGATGCCATGCATTCCATCAGCATAAAGCTGTCGGGTCTAACTATGGAAAGCGACTACAAGCCGTACATCAACGTGAGTGTCCCTCGCTGCTTGCCATTGGCGCTACCGATGCCACCTCGCCCTCTAGGTGTCTTTACCACTCAAGTAGTGTCGACACATCTTTTTTCCTCTCACCCCTATCTTCGCATCTCTTTTCCCCACATAAACTGTCCTTGTGTCTTCTGCTCTAGCCTGTTAACTCCTCTGCCGTGCTCCTGGTTATACGAGCTGACGTTGCTTACAGGCATTGATGTCTTACACCAAGTTTCCGGCTCTGCTGAACGCCCTTTCACAGCACCCCAGCTTCATGACGGCGCAGAAGTCTGGCGCAGTGCTTGAGAAAGAGACCATTTTGGGGCCGTTCTTCCGGATATCGCCTCTGCAGTCCGAAGTCACGCTAACTTACTTCCCAAACCCGCGAGGTTTGGATCGAAGCCGGGCCGCGCCATCCCAAGACGCCCTGCGAGCCATTTTGCGAGTCCATCAGGACGAACTCTTTACTATTGCCAACGCTTTCATCCGAGCAGACACTGATACCCGGACACGGGTGCTTGATTGGTTCGCTTCGGCAATCAATGCCAACCACAAGCGCAGGGCTCTTCAGGTTGACCCGAAAGAGGTATCCTCAGATGGCTTCATGATGAACTTGACTGTCGTCCTGGATCGTTTCTGCTCGCCTTTTATGGACACCACATTCTCAAAGGTCGACAGAATTGAAGTGGAATATTTTCGGCGCAACCCCCGCGTCGACATTAAGGAGGAAACAAAGCTGAATGCTGACCAGTCGGCATCTGATGCATTCTACGCCAAAAAGGTCGAAGGTAACTCGAACTTTATCACAGAGGTCTTCTTCTTGACCCTTGCCGCGCACCACTATGGCAGTGAGGCAACAAACTCGAAACTGAAGAGTTTGGAGCGTGACATTAAGTGGTACGAGAAACATCTTGCAGCTATGGAGGCCGAACGGCCGAAGGTTCAGAATGTAAGTCCTGCCTCTTTCTCCTCCGCTGACCATCTTACCCCGGTTGAGATGTTCAAGTGGTTTCAGAGTTGACCAGTCTCTAATAGCAACCGGCACAACTTGCCATGTTTGAAATGACGCTCAAAAGACACACTGCCGTCTTAGAGAAGGCCATCGCAATGAAATATGCCATTGAGGGCGTGTTTCTGGATGAGAAGATGCAGGAGCTGTCGCTTCGTTTCATGCGATACGTGGCTGTTTGGTTGCTTCGTCTGGCTAGCCAAACAAACTATACGCCCGATAAGGACCTTCAACTTCCTCTGCCTGCCGACGCACCCGAGGCTTTTGCATGTCTTCCAGAGTACGCACTTCAGGACGTAGTGGACAACTTCAAGTTTGTGTATCGGTAAGTCTCACTTCAGTTTGCACCCTTGCGTTACTAGCACCGCCGTGTCAGTGGCACTCGCCCCGAGACCACTCTCATCCTAGAATTGCCCCCATCTTCAAACTACTCTCACTCCAAGGTCGCTGTCAATTAAGAAGCATTGCTAATCCGCAGAAGGTATCTCCCTCAGATCATGCCATCTGCCGTTGGCAGCGAAATGATTGCGCTGTGCATCGCGTTCTTGCGCTCGTCCGAATACATCAAGAATCCTTACCTCAAGTCTTCGCTGGTCACATTGCTTTTCTCTGGAACATGGCCATTCATGCACTTTAAGAAGGGAGTGCTCGGCGATCAGCTCTACGGGTCAAAATTCGCAAATGATAATCTCTTGCACGCACTCATGAAGTTCTACATTGAGGCGGAATCGACTGGTGCCCACACTCAGTTCTACGACAAATTCAACATCCGTTATGAGATCTTCCAAGTCATCAAGTGTGTCTGGGGCAACGATATTTACAAGCAGCAGTTGACGAGAGAGAGCAAGTAAGTTGTCAATAGCTGCCTTCCTTTCTCTTCACCAGTCTCGTCCCATTTTTCTTCGAATGTCTTAATAAGTTCTTGGACCACTCGTCAAGCATTGTAGATAAACAATGAGATGAAAGCACATCTAACAAATGATAGGGTCAACCGGCAGTTTTTTGTTCAGTTCGTCAACCTGCTGCTCAACGATGCCACCTACGTGCTTGACGAGGCATTGACCAAGTTCCCCAAGATTCACACCTTGCAGCAAGAGCTGGAGTTTGGCAACAGCCTGTCGGCGCAGGACAGAGAGAAGAAACAGGAAGAACTGCAAGCCCTGGAGGGTCAGGCCGGCTCATACATGCAGCTTGCCAACGAGACGTTGGCGATGATGAAACTCTTCACATCCGCGCTGGCGTCAGCCTTCACCATGCCTGAAATCGTGCAGCGTCTCGCGAGCATGCTCAACTACAATCTGGAGACACTGGCGGGCCCCAAGATGGGCCAGCTCAAAGTGAACAACCCGTCGAAATACCACTTCCAACCTCGAGTATTGCTGTCAGATTTTGTGGACATCTATCTCAATCTGGGCTCATCACAGGCGTTCATCGACGCGGTTGCGTCGGACGGCCGTTCGTACAAGCCGGAGGTATTCGACAAGGCTAGCTTCATTCTGTCGAAGCGGAGTATGAAGGAGGCTAGCGAGCTTGAGCGGTTCGATAGCCTGAAGGCCAAGTTCCAGGAGTCAAAGCAGACTGCAGACCAGGCTGAACTCGACCTCGGCGACATCCCCGCCGAGTTCGAGGATCCGATTATGGGCGATCTGATGAAGGACCCCGTCATACTGCCGTCGAAGCACATTGTTGACCGCGGCACCATCGTGCAGCACTTGCTTTCGGATCCCAAGGATCCGTTCACGCGCCAGCCCATGACGGTGGACGATGCGATCCCGCACACGGAGCTGAAGGAGAAGATTCAAAAATGGAGGGACGAGAAAATTGCGGCCGCCAAGGCTAGGGCACAGGGCGACGCAATGGACACGACGGAGGGTTGATGGATGCTGACTGGGAAAGGAAGGGCATTATGGCTTAGCTTGGGCTTGGGCTTGGGAGTTTCCCGGGTGACCAAGCATTGCATTTTGTGTTTGATTAGACATTCATAGGTCCCTCGAGACTGGGAGGCCAGGCGGTATCAGAGAGGCCAGAAAGACTATAGTCCTGGAATAGACGAAAAAGCCATCTGACACGAAGCGAGGCATTTGGGGCGGAATGACCACTGTTTGTGACAGACGGGCCTGGCAGACCCAGCTACTCAAGCAGAAGCTCAAGGCCGGATTGGGACGGATTGCCATCGCCGTGTTTATCAACAGAAACATGAGATGGGTCCCGGGGTGAGAATATGTCAATCCGATGTTGGTAGCAGCTCCGTCTCAACGATACGAAAGCAAGGTGGACCAAGCAATTCAGTTGTCATAGGCGAGATGGGCTGACAGAGGCAGCCCAACTCTGGTGTTTAGAAATCGTGCGTAAGGTCTCGTTGCTGAGCCGGTCGGGTTGACCTTCACCGAGATGACAAGTGGAAGAGCACGGCTCTAAAGTCGAACCACAGTCGGCGGCCGGTGGCCTTGTTAGCGAAGCTGAGCCACAAGGTGCGGAAAAAGAGGTGAGGGGGCAAGGGCGGTGGCGGTGATCCGTGGGGGGTTTCACTGTTCATGGAAGTTTCTTCATTCGGTTCACCTAGAACCCAGACAGTCAGGGTCTGGAGGGCTGGACTGGACGACATGTCTTGGCGGCCAAGTGCAGTAAGACGAGTGGGATTTCTCGGTGAAGAAATGGCATGGTAGTTCTCCCCCCTCCCGGAAATCTGGCATTTGGGGGGAGAGTTGATTTCTGGAACGCGTGAGTGAACAGGTGGTCATGATGTCATGGCGAGGGTGGAGGGTTGAGGGAAATACAGGTAGTGTGTTCCAGTGGACAGAAAGAAGCGATGCGACCTCGTGTAAGCCCCGTTTGCTGCGTTTTACATAGGCTTTGGGTTGATGAGTTAGTTCGGGCTGTGCTGGGTGCCAGGCGTTGATATCCGAGCCGGTTTACCCAGAGCCCAGTCGTCTGGTTACTGAGGCATACACATAGTACATGGCAGATGGAGCCGGCATTGATAAATGATGCTGGGTTGATGAGCTGAGCTCCAGGACCAGGACCAGGACCAGGACCCAGGACGGTAGCAGCAGCAGTCCCAGTCCAGTCCTTCTCGGCCGGGACCAGGGCCGCTGTGACGGAAGACCGGCACGGTTGGCGATTGGACGAAACATGGAGGTTCCAGGCGCAGCTAGCGGTCTCTCTGGGTAGTGGTGGTGCCTCTTGTGGACCACCCGAAATGTCACCCGTGGCCAAGCTTTTTTGGGGCGTCGGCTTGGGACCTGGGGAAAGCTGTCGAGGTCGTTTTCCCGTGTCTTGGGGAGATGGAGCCGGGAGATTTGTGCTGTCTGTTGTGTGTGCTTGAAAGCGTCGCTTGCGAGAGGCACACTGGACGAGACGTGCGAACTCGCGGAACAGGGACAAAGGGAGGCCGCCCTCTCTTCGGAAACTGGGACTGTTCATCCGCAAAAGAGACACGTGCTTTTGCAACAGAAACAGCTACCGAGTCGTTCCAAAGTCATCTCGTTTCTGCCGGATCGATTCTCCTGATTTGCGGATATTACCTGCTCACCCCCCTTTTCTCTTGGTTTTTTACAGTCTGGTTCTCGGAGCCTGGAAATACGCATCTCGGTCAGGGCGGTGTCTCGACTAGGCAGGTTAACGACTCTGCTTTCCTCTATGATGGGATGCACGGGATGTACCGAAGCTTCTCCCTTCACCCCTTCCCCTTCCCGTCGAGTGCCTGCCAAGGACTCTGCATGGCTTCAACGCCGATGATGTAGCTTTGAGTTACGAGCGGTACGTACTGGCTACACCGCACCTTGCCCCGCCTTCCGCGTTCGGTGGCAGTGTGTGTGAGCGTGAGTGTAAGGTGCAGCTCGCTCAGTCACCCCACTTGCAGCTCCCATTGGGTTTCTTTGCTCTTTCCCGGCTCCCCAGAGCTGTCCTGTCGGAGCAGCTGCGACGGGAAACGTAGCTGTCATGCCTGCGTCCCCCTTGGCCTTGCTTCGTCCCGCCGTGTGTACTGACTGCACCGCAGACGCTGATCCTCCTGCTGCCGTGAATGCCCCACTATCCTCTCCTCTGCCCTCTCACCTTCTGTTGCTCTGTCCCGCCCACTTACTCCTAAACCACACCTCGTCCGCTTCGTCAGACTTCGCCTCATCTCGCCCCAGCTCTGCTCCAGCACTCAGCTATCCCAACTCATATAAACACCCTCTTGCAATCCGCCCTTCACCTAGTTCTCTGGAGCTCTTCACATCTCGTTCACTCGCACCCTTCACCTTCCGGTTCATTGTAACACCAACCCATTCATCTCATCCAAAATGGTCCATCTCGCAACCGTCAACACGCCCCCCGACTCGGGCTCGGGCTCCGAGGACACGAACACCACCGCCGAGCTGAAAAAGGTCCAGCAGAAGCTCAGCAAGGTCCAGCTCCAGCTCGCCGATGAGGAAGACTGCTATACCACCAGCGTCTACGGCTCCCGCTTCGCCAACCAGGACCTACCCAAGAGCGAGATGCCCGAGAATGAGATGCCCAAGGAGGTCGCCTATCGCATGATCAAGGACGAGCTCAGCCTCGATGGTAACCCCATGCTCAAGTAGGCTCTCATCCACCTCCATGTCGCCCATCACCTATCTGACTTACAATCATAGCCTCGCCTCCTTTGTGACGACTTACATGGTGAGCATCACCCATCTTCTCTCACTTAACCCTCCCCGCATTAACACCCACGCTAACCCCCACCCTAGGAAGAAGAGGCCGAGAAGCTCATGGTAACTTACAAACACCCATTGACAATGCATCAAACCAGCACTTTGACATCTAATCCACCCCGTAGACAGACAGCTTCAGTAAAAACTTCATTGACTACGAGGAATACCCTCAGTCCGCCGACATCCAAAACCGCTGCGTCTCCATGATCGGCAAGCTCTTCCACGCACCCATCGGCGCTGGCGAAGGCATCGGCGCCGTCGGTACGTCCTGCGTCGGTTCCTCCGAGGCCATCATGCTCGCCGTCCTCGCCATGAAGAAGCGCTGGAAGAACAAGCGCCAGGCTGAAGGGAAGCCCGTCGACCGCCCCAACATCGTCATGTCCAGCGCCGTCCAGGTTTGCTGGGAGAAGGCCGCGCGCTACTTCGAGGTTGAGGAGAAACTTGTCTACTGCGCGCCCGACCGTTATGTCATTGATCCTGAGGAGACGGTGAATCTCATTGACGAGAACACAATCGGTATCTGTGCTATTCTGGGCAGTACCTACACCGGTGAGTACGAGGATGTCAAGGCTGTGAATGACCTGCTTCTGGAAAGGAACCTGGATGTTCCCATCCATGTCGACGCAGCTAGCGGAGGGTTTGTAGCCCCCTTTGTCGTTCCTGACCTGGAGTGGGATTTCCGTCTCAAGAACGTTGTCTCCATCAACGTCTCCGGCCACAAGGTACAAACACTCCCCCCTTTCACTCCATCTCAACCCTGACTAACACCCGCAAGTATGGCCTCGTCTACCCTGGCGTCGGCTGGGTCGTCTGGCGCTCCGCCGAGTTCCTGCCCCAAGAACTTGTCTTCAACATCAACTACCTTGGCGCCGACCAGGCCTCTTTCACTCTCAACTTCTCAAAGGGTGCCTCTCAGGTCATTGGCCAGTACTATCAGCTCATCCGCCTCGGCAAGAAGGGTTACCGCGCCATCATGTCTAATCTCACCCGCACTGCCGACTACCTATCCGAATCTCTCGAGGTCCTAGGGTTCGTCATCATGTCTAAGCGCTCCGGCGAGGGCCTCCCCCTCGTCGCCTTCCGCCTCGCCGAAAAGGAGGACCGCAACTACGACGAATTCGCCCTGGCCCACCAGCTCCGCGTCCGCGGTTGGGTTGTCCCCGCCTATACCATGGCGCCCAAGACCAACGACCTCAAAATGCTCCGCGTCGTCGTGCGCGAGGACTTCAGCAAGTCGCGTTGCGATGCACTCATTACCGATATCAAGCTGTGCATGGGCCTGCTCGAGCAGATGGACCAGGACAGCGTCAAGAGGCAGCAGGATTTCATCCACAAGCACCACCTCACCAGCACAAAGGCCTCCCACAACCACCCAAAGTTCAGAGTTTGTCCCCAACCCCTGGTGCGAACGGGGCAAGATGTAGGCTAACCGAAACCTACAGAAGGAAAAGCATTCCATACAGGGTAAGACTGGCAAAACGCATGCCATCTGCTAGACTCTTTAGGGGCTGCTGTCACAAAGACGGCCATATACGGTACGAAACCAATGATTGACACGACGCACACGATGGTCCGTGGCGGTAAAAGGCTAAAGTCAGGATGGGCTGGGGAGGGGGGGTAAGACAGGTTTGCAGATATGCCCAGCCTACACTGTGCTTCTTGAAGTGTATCATGACTATGATACAATATCTAGGACTCTGCAATGTTCTCTAAACCCAGCTGGGGTCCGGCTGGTCCGCGAGTAGATAAGAATACAACTGCTTTGCTCTGCTTCATTCAATAACCCTGGCCGGTGAAACAATCATATGCACCCATAATCATATAAGCCCACCGCGAGCTAGGATGGCTGCTCTGTTATTGGAATCGCCTGGTATCGACTGTAGCCCCTAATGGCAAGCTCACGGGAACTCAAAGCTTCAGTTTCGCCCGGTTCTCATGCAACCTCGCCTCCAGCTCGCCGCCGTCATCGGCATAGTGTGCCAGGTTTATCGCCAGGTCCGCCCACTTGATGCATTGGTCGTCCTGCCGGACGTTGTACGCGTCTACCGCCTGGTTAAAGGAGACGGTGACGAGCCACTCGAGCTCCTCGGGAGGGAACGGGTGTTGGCTCTAGAACACAGAAATCGAATCAGCAACCTGCTCTGCCAGAACACGCAGTGAATATTAAGGGGGGAGAGAGAGAGAGTGGGGGGTTACAAACACCGCGGGAATCCCTTGCCACATCGACGGCCTGTTTCATCAACCCCTGCCCCAGCGCCGCGTCGAGCGGCAGCACGGCGTGGAACATGCACCGGATATACTTTGCCAACCGGTCGCCCTTCAACCCCTCGAGCTCCCAGATTTCGTTGACGATGACGCCCAACGCGGAGTAAAGCTCTGTTGTGACGACGTCCATTAGTCAATCCCCCATCAAAAATATCGTAGGTAACAACATCACAAGGGGGGAGGGAGCGGGGGGGGGCCTCACCTTGACTAGGAAGCCTGCCGCGCAGCGCGATATCGCCCATGGCCTTGAGCGCATCCACGTCACGACACGTTTTGGCCGAGCGGATGATGTACCCGAGGTCATCATACTTCTTCAACGCCATCGCTGCCTCAAAGTTAAACACCATCAACGTCGCCAGCTTCGCCACGAGGTCGGCCTTCAGCCTCTTGTCCAGCCCGCCCATCCGTTCCCCAAGCGCGTCATCGTACGCCTTGACGTGCCGCCGCATGACGAGGTAATGCTGCAGCTGCCGCTCGGTGTTGTCCTCGACGCGGGCGAGGGAGATGAGGGCCGCCGCCGTGACGAAGTTACAGAACATGGTCCTGAAGGCGAGGTCGCTCGCCGCCTCGGCGGGGATGTCCCGGGGGTAGTGCTTCGCAATGGCGAGGCAGCTGTCGTACAGGCGGACGAGCTGCTCGAGATTCCAGCTGTCCGAGTGCTTGAGGCCGAGGTTATATGCGTTCTGACAAAACCAGTCGAGTTCCTTGACCGTGAAGAGACGCTTGCCGTCCTTGTCATTTGGGTTTCTTTGGATTGCTTTGGAGGCTATCGTCTTGTTAGCTCCGGCAACGCACTTATCTGTAGGCAAGCGATGCACCTCACCGCCTTCAAACAACACGAGAATCTCCTCCACTGCTGCTTTTCGCCTTACAGCGTCCTTCTCGCTCTCCATGATCGAGACAGCAAGCCGGATGTTGCACCTCAGCAGCGCAGGAAGGTGTACGGGAGACGCCTCGCTGAACTCGAATTTGTTGACCAGCTGCTTCATGGCCTGCATCGCGCACACCCTATCCCCAGCCTGCTGCGCCTCCAAGACGCAAGCGTAGAGGAAGTCGGGCTCTTGTCCTGCCGCAACACCGATCCGTTCAAGACACTCTGCCGCCATTTCGCGGTCCGCTGAGCGGAGCGCGACCTTGTACATCAGGTAACGCGTCATCGGTTCGTTTTGCGCTGTTTCCGACATGTTTTGAAAGACTTGCCGCGCCCTCTCGGTGTCGTTCCGCCCCAGAGAACAAATAATGAGCTTCCTGCGGTCGTCAGCGTGGTTGTATCGCAACCAAGGGTAACACGCACCTGCCGAGCCTTGACAGGTTCGCAGGTCCACCGTTCTGAAAAAGGGGCTGCAGCGCAATCTGACACCAGCCATCCGCGAGATCGAAGTGGCCTTGGTTGTAGTTCACCTCGATCTTCTTCCATAGCAGCTGGTCGGAAAGTCAGGAACCGTCAACCTTCAACACATTCGCAACTTACCGTCAGAGCCCCAACCGCGGCAGACGCTCCGAAAGGCTTCTCCAGGTTATCCTGAAGCCTCGCCAAGACAGCCGACAGCACCTCGATGGCCCTCGTACTATCCCTCTGATTCGTCTCCATCCAGATCCTCAATAGAACCAGTCTCTCAACCCACTCATCGCGCCCCGAAGAGACGACCACGCTCCCGAGCATCCCATCCACAGCACTGGTCGCCTGCGTTGGGCTCTTGTCGTGCAACTTCCGAGTGTGGTGCACGAGGAGCTTGAAGTGCGCCTCGGAGAAGTTGAACGCACGCACCATCCGCCTCAGAATGTTGGCGTAGGCTTCGACGTCGAAAACCTCAGCCGGCGCCTTCTGCAGGAGCTCGAGCCGGAGTAGCAGCACGACGGGTTTGTCACCGATCTCGGACTCGACGTGGTTGACCAGCTCGAGCGCCCTCTGTGAGGAATCTTGCGTGTCCATTCCTAGCAGTGCGTGAACCAGGGCCTGGCAGACGGCGAGACGTAGCTCGATGGCGTTGCGGGAGAGATGCCCCAGGTCCTGGGCGTTGATGAGGTCGTAGCCTCGTTCGAGCCACCGCGCTGCCATGGGAAAATCGCCCCTTTTGGAGAAGTCTTTTCCCATTTCAAACAAAACCTCTGTCATTTTCTCGGCAGAGCTTGGGTCCAGAGATTGCGGCTGGAGGTGACCCTTGTCGTACATGAACTCGGCGACGGTGAGGTTGTCCTCCTTCCAAGCCTGGACGGTCAACTGTCAGGTGTCGTACGTTGGAAGGTGTGCATGACATACCAGTGCCGTGCGGAGTATATAGTATTCAGAGTCCAAACGTTTGCACTCAATCAAGTCATCGGGCCCAAGCATCGTTTTCTGTAGCTCGCCCAGAGCCGCGACGTATGCCGCTCCTTTCGAGAAGATGGCATTGGCAAGCTCCATGGTGCTCGTGCTGGTCTTGATGCTGTCGTCATCTGCGCCGCAGTTAGCATCCTTGCACATGAAGCCCTTTTGAATAACGACAGACTAATGCACATCCTCCCAGCCTTGAGCATAAGCCTCGTCAGGTGCACCACATCCGCTATCTGCAGCTTCGCACCAGGAGCGGTGTCTCTCGCAACAGTAATCATGAAAAAGGCATAAGCTCGGCTCTGAAGTAAGAGCTTCTTCCTCGTCGGCGGCACGCCCGCAACATCGTCGCGGCGCAACCTGGTGCAAATGTTCCACAGCTCGGTTCCTTTCTTGTCCAACTGTCCCCCTTGATACTTCACCCTTGATTTCGTGTGGAAGTTTGTGATCATTTGCAGCTGCGGTTTCAGCTCGGCGAGCAGTGAGTCGATCGCAGGAGGGTCATTGGCAGACGAAAGGCGCCTCAGGAGGGTCTGCGAGAAAGCTGGATACGCATCAGCCAGCCCGTCGGGGTATGCAACTGACACAGAACGCACTTGTGAACGACGCAAGCTTGTCGATTTGGGCGCTTTTGGGGGAGGCTTGGTGAGCTAGAGGAGGCATCCTGCCTGACGAGGTCGGAAAGCACCAGATCGAACAAGTTGGTGTTATACGGTAATCACGGCGGTCAGGCAGATGTCAGCAAGCGGGTGCAACAAGATCAAAGGAGGTATTCGACCCGTCTAGTCGAAGAAAAATAATTGATGAGAACAAGAGATGAAATTCAAAAGTGGCAAGTGCCGAATCGTCCACGGAAGGCGCAAGTAAATGCTCCTTCCTTACGAGCACTGGAAGCCGAGTGTGGGGCGACTAGAGCCGGCCGCCGATCCGACAGACAGCGGCAGACCTGAGACACATCCACTCCGGCGCCCGATCGGACCCAAAATACTGCGCGTCATATGTACTGACTGACATTCTCTTATACATACTGGAGTGCAGTGCAGAGAATGACTTCAAGATGCGACTAATCCAAAACAATGCCCTGGTATCCAAATGACGCCAATCCCTTTTTTGTTTCTCTGACCCCAAGTCCCAACCTTTGAATGCAATGGATTACGGCCGAGCAGGATCGTTGGGTAAGAAATTACCAACGATGAGCGTGGGGCTGCGTATAACCTGTCAGCATCCATCTCATAACAAACATGACAGGAGCAACTTACATCTTGTGATTATCTCGTTGAATCATGAATGAAAAGCAGCAGTGTACTACCGGGTCTGTCGCCTTGTCGTCCGGGTTCTTGAGCGTGCAGGCCGTGAGCAACGTATCATGAGCTGGGTCGAAAGCGATGGTTCCAAATTCTTCCCAATACCGGACGAGAGACTCTTCCGTTAAAATCTCGTGCAGAGAAATCTTGCCCTATCATGTGGTCAGCTTTGGTAAGTCAATACCGATTCATTCAGACGTACATCTCGCAGATTCTCGACTGGAACATGCAAGAGCTCCGCCATCTCATTATTGCCCCTGAAGATCTCGCCAGTTCTCCGCCAGCAACATGCCGGGACCGCCATACTAGCAAAAACACGATCGTACTCCATAAGCTGTTTCTCAAACCACATCTCGACATAGAGAAGCTCCATATCAGTCAGAGCCTGTGCCTTTTCACGGAACTTGGGCCGGAACCGGTCGATAGTTCGAAGGATTTTCTGCTTCGATGACGGCGCAATATGACTGTCCAAGTAGGTGCCGAGCCGCGCATATCCCTTGACATAATTGAACGGTTTCAGCAGCCCGGCTTCGTACTTGGCCTTCAATACACGATCCATGCGCTCTTCGGGAGTGTCATTGCCCGACGGATCGGCTGCCTGGAGGTAATACTCGCGCGCCTTGTCCTTGTCTGCTTGAATGACGCTGCCAGGCCGTGATATCGACTTGCCAGGCTCAGGGTTATGCGGCGGTAGCATTTGCGAAAGTGTATTGCTGTTATTGGCGACATTGGCCCTATTAGTGTTATTGTTGTTGTGATTTCCGAACGTCGGCAGCATGTCGTTGGCGCCCGCTGTCCTGCTGAACGCGGGGCTATTCTGGGACTCGTCGGAGAGTATGCCGCCGTCATCGAGCAGGCTCGTTTGCAGGAAGTCATTCAACAGGTTGAACTCATGCGTGACCTCGGGGGCGATCATGTAGTTGGGGTGGTAGCTCTGCATGTCGTGGTAATGATTTTGGGCCGTCAACCAGGCGTCGGAAAATCCAGCGACTATTAAACCGCGGCGCATCACGTTAGCTTTCGTGTATCTGGCGATACCTGTTTCTCTTTCCGTCTCCTTTCAATGGAAGCGCTGCCGCGTGCGAGGAAAGCAAAGAACACAGGTACGACACACTGATGAGAAGGGTATAACAGGAGCCAGCCAGGACCTACATTGGTTCATATTGCTGCCGTTTCCCGGCATGCCAGAGACGGAGCCCGGTGACACGAGGTGCAGCGGGTTCCCTTGGCCCAAGACGGCAGCGCCAAAAGCAGACGCCTTCCTGTCGAAAGGAGGCGGCGGGCCCATGGACCCGGCTGCGGATTGGTCGATGGAGCTCCGCGCCAGCTCAGATTGCGTCGTCTCGGACTCATCAACGGCGGAGGGGGCGTGCGAGCTCTTGGCCTTCTTGGAGTCGGGATCGCGGGGCTCGTCGTGGCAGAGATGACCGATATTGCGCTTGATGCATCTCGTACACGGTCGTTCCTGGACACGACAGGTCAGCGGGGCGTTGCGCCAGCCAAGGGGGATGTGTGCACGCGCGCGGTTTCCCGGGAAGCCGACTGGACGCGGGGCAGACGCCGCAGAAGCAAGGCACCACTCATTCGTGCCAATACTGTGTGAAGAAAGAGATCTTACATACAAGATCGCATGTCATATGCTATGTAGCAGGCAAGACACTATCCGTCAGCCATCGTTTCTCTTTTCGCTTTGATTCGTCTTCCCGCGGGAGGAGAAGCCACGCATATATGCAGGCAAGGGTCGGCGGCTGGCAGAGCATCGCACAGCAGCATAGCAGGCAGACAATAGTGTCAACGCCATGCGCAAAGCTGGGGGAGCAATGCCAATTGTATACGTCGGGTAAGGGCTATCTGACTTACAGATCGCCGGCAGTAGACGCAAGCTGGGAGGGAGCAGGACATTAGCAATCGCCTCTTTACGAGGTGAAGGGAGGCCTGCGGGTTGCTACCGCTACTGTAGTCGCGGTCCGATAGCAACCCGAGGATCCAGGATAGCAAGGGTCTAGCCCAACGTACCGTGATTGACTTTACGGCGCTTCTTTGGGCTCTTGGCCGAGTGAGCATGGCCGCCATTGTTCTCAGGCTTCTCGGGCTTCTCCTTGTCCTCTTGCGCGTCGGGCTTGACGTCCTTGCCGTTCTCTGGCATGGCGAGGGCTGGACGGAGCGGGTAGGTGGTGGATTGGCTGGTGGTGGGTGGGTTCGGAATCAGCTCAATGGGGCAGCGGCTCCCATTGGACCTCGCAGGTTACGCAGAAGACGAGGTTTCGCAGATCATTTGACACGGGGGAGGCTTGCTCGAGGTCGTGGTTCGCGGTGTGCGCAACTTTGCGGCGTTGCGGGCTTTTGCAGGCGTTGCGGGAGGGGAGGGCAGCGTGGTCGCGTGCGGGCAGCCGCCGGGCTAGATTCGGCTATGCTTGCTTTCGTGGGTGCGTTTTTCGTGTCTTTGCTGCCTGCCTGGTGTTGTTGGACACGGGAAGCCGCGGATCGCAAGAAAGTGGGAAACGGCCAATCTTTTCGAATGTTTCTTTAGGTGTCGTTCGGCTCGGTCAAGGCAAGGGTCGCGAGAAATCGATGGCGTTTTCGAACAGTGTGTGGAGTGGCTGGTTGGTGGTGGTGGTTATTGTTGGTGGCTTTGGGGTCGCGCGGCAATGTGCGCCGAGGTCTGGTGCTGGATTTGCGATTGAATGTTGGTCGGTCCCAAGGGAATGGGAGAGCTGGACAGGGCGAGAGGGATGTTTTTAGAAAAGCTTCGCAAAAACGGAAAAGGACAAAAACGGATGAATGGCGAATTACAATGGGAAGTGGGTTGGCACACCTGGGCACCTGGCTGAGAGCCGAGCAGTCAGTCTTTCTTACTATGTAGAAACAGGGCCACGGAGATGGTCCATCGACCCAGGCTGTAAGATCGGACCAAGGTCAAGGCCGGTCAGGCGCAGGGAAGCATCGTCCAGTGTCGCTGTGTTGTTGTTGGTGCCTTCCTTGACGCTGCGGGGAGGATGGGGTTGGGTTGGTTCCTTCTCACCTTGGATTTGTTGGTTTTAGGTCTTTGGTCCGCCGCCACTTGACCTAGGTTACTCACTCGCTCGGTCACTCACTCAAACGTCCATTCACTCGTCAATCGCACTCACTCATCACACCATCACTTGAGCCGAGTTGCAAAACGAATTGGGCGTCCGAAAAGAAAAGAAAAAAAATCATTGGAAAAAAAAAAAAAAAAAACCTGACAACCTGCCCCCACCGCAACTTGTCTCGACATAACAATACAACGCATTGACTCGGCCTCATTCGTGCTTACCCGTGGCTCGGTAAAGCTGGGCGCTGCTGGTCAACCCGCGCGAGAGTGGGATTTAAACCAGTCATCTTCATCCAAAACTCCCCCAGGGGGTCGGAAGACGCCCGACGACATAAGAGTTACACAAGAGTTCCCCCGCCTTTTCATCTGAGTCGTCCGCTAACCTCGGTGAACAACACAACAAAGTCATTGCCTCTCTCCACCAATCTTCAATACAACCTCATGCTTTTGGCATCGCACCTCAGCCATGATATCATAACCATCACAGGCTAAAAGCACTGTGCAGCACAGACATATGTCAAAATGCAGGTTCCATTCCGCCCTACGGATTGGAGGGGACTACCACCGTCGTAATGCAGAACTCCCGACCCGTACTTGCGCATCGACGACGCTCCATGTGGGCTGTCAAGGCTGTCCTGGGGCCTGATGAGCATCAAGCAGACCCTAGATGCCCCAAGCAAACAACCTGACCCTGACGGGGCATTTCTTGGCTATTTCCACACTGACTGGCACCCAAGTGGTCCTCGTCTGATGTCTGGCCGTGACTCGCTCCCCAGCCTGAACTCTCCCTAACTCCCCTCACCCAACACTTTGTCAAAGCCTGCAGGATGCAATGTAATGTCAGCATGAAACCACAGCCCGCCATTCGGCCCAAGTATCTTTGCGATATTCGTCTTTCGGTCTGTTTCTTGCTTTTCCTTTCCTCGGCCCTGACTCGGTAAAGCCTGGTTCACAATGCGAAACTGTCGCACTGGGAAAAATACCCCATCTACCGCCGCCCCGGTCGACCCCGAACCAACCCCTCATCGTCCCATCTTCTTGCCTATGAGAGTCTTGGCGATTTGGGGATGCGTTGGGGGATCGTGTGATGCTTTGCTGTTCCCGGTGTGCGACTTGTCAATCCCTTGAAAGATTTCATGGCTAACCGTCTCGTTTTGCGCTGGACCAACGGTAGGCTAAAGAACTAGCATGAGCAAAATATGTTTTATATACTTATATATATGAGCGTGTGCGTGTGTGTGTGTGTGTGTGTGTGTGTGTATCGTAACCATTACCAGAAAATGCTCGCCTGTTCCTGTCATAAATGAAGACTCGTTAAACTCCTCCAAGTAACCCTTGACACTCTCACCCTTGGCGTCTGTTTCTAAATGGCCACAAAAAAGCTCTTCTCCCCCTCCTTCGGCAGCACCCTCGCCCTCCTCATAATCGGGTCCTCGCAGCTAAGCCGGATTCGTTCGGGTGTTGCCGGGCTCTCCAGTCTGAGCAGGCCATCACCCACCCGGTCCTCCCCGACCGTCGCTTCAACCCCGTACTGCCGTCTCGACGCCTTGAGCGCGTCGCGGATCGCGAAGAAAACAGCGCTGCCCATGAACAGCGGCGGTTCACCCACGCCACGCGATCGCTGGATCGTCCGCAGGTCTTTCCACTCCACGTCCTTGAGGAGGGTGACGTTGAACTCCTGAGGGATATCGCGGAACCCGGGAATCTTATACGCCCCCGGCCCGCGCGTAAAGAGGTTGCCCGCCATCGGCCCGTTGCGGAGCCAGAGCGACTCTTCCATAGTGAACAGGCCGAGGCCCTGCACAAACGCGCCCTGGATCTGGCCGTAGTCGAGCGCCGGGTTGATGGACTGGCCGACGTCCATTTTGATGTCTGCGCGGATGCACGTCCAGGTTCCTGTCAGGGTGTCGATCTCGACCTCAGCGGCGGTGACGCCCTGCGTGAAGTAGAAGAACATCTTGCCTCGGTTCTCACCCCAGGTATACCCGATCTCCGGCGTCTTGTAGAAGCCCTGCGCCGAGAGGTTCACGCGATCAAAATAGGCGGCATGTGCTAGGTCTTTCATCGTCGCATCCGGCCCGAGTTTCTCTCGGTACGGTGCCAGACGCTCATTCAGCTGCGCACATGCATTGTAAATGGCGTAGCCGTTTAGGTCTGATGAGGCAGATGCCGCTGTTGCCGAGGCATTGGCTACCGTGTTGGTTGCCGTTTCGGAAATGAAGACGTTGTCCAACGGCACCTTGAGAGCTTGTGCGGCGATCTGCGTCATCTTGGTGTGCAGGCCTTGGCCCATCTCTGTACCACCGTGAGCCACAAGGACAGATCCGTCGTGGTAGATGTGCACGAGGGCGCCCGCCTGGTTGAGGAACAGGGCCGTGAACGAGATACCAAATTTTGTCGGAATGATGGCGAGACCGCGCTTGCGCCACTTGTTGCCGTCGTTGAAACGCGTGACGAGCTCCCTTCGCAGCTCGTACTTGGCCTCCTTCTGGACCTGCTCGTACATCAACGGCACATGCCAGTCCGTCAGGGGCTGGTTGAAGTGTGTCGGCTCCAGCGGCTTATAAAAGTTGATCTCGCGGAACTTCTCGACCGGTATGCCTAGCCGGTCTGCGACCTCTTCCATGTACGTCTCGGCAATGAACATGCCCTGAGGACCGCCGAATCCGCGAAATGCAGTGTTTGACATCGTGTTAGTCTTGCATAAGCGTCCGCGGATGAAGACGTTCGGGATCTTGTAACAACCGTCAGAGTGCGACATCGCTCGCTCGCAGACAGCAGCGCTCAGGTCGAAGGTCCAGCCGGCATTGTTGAAGACGTCAAGGTCCAGCGCTTGGATCTTGCCGTCCTTGTTCACGCCCACCTTCCATCTACCCAAGAACGGATGACGCTGGCCCGAGGTGACCATGTCCTCTTCTCGAGTCAACATATAACGGCAGGGGCGCTTCGTCTTCCTGGCGGCAAGGGCGAGCGGAGCGCTGAGCTGAATCGATCTGGTCTCCTTGCCACCAAAACCACCGCCAAGTCTCTTGACGCGGACAACCACTTTGTTGGCTTGGACACCAGTCATGCGTGCAACAAATACTTGCCTGTAAAGCGTTAGCATACAACTTAAAAGTTGAAAAAGTTGACATACGTCTCGTTGGCGTTTTGGGTGCTGGCAAACACTTCCATCTCTCCATCTTCGGGCTTTGGAACAACCAACGAAGCCTGAGTTTCGAGATAAAAGTGCTCTTGCCCACCCATCCGCGCCGTGCCGGTGAAGACGTAATCACAGTTCTTGAATGCCTCCTCGGTGTCTCCGTTCTTGATCTCTCGGTAGTAATTGTGGAAGCTGTCTTTCTCAATGGCTTCCTCGATTGTAAGGATGGACGGCAGCTCCTCGTACTCGATCTTGACCGCACGTGCGGCCTCAGCAGCCCTAGATGCTGAAGTGGCAAGTATCATCGCAATCGGCTGACCAGCAGTGAAAACCTCGCCTTCGGCAAAGAAGAGCTCATCGAAATGAGGTGCGCCCCAGCGGTTCTGCTCGGGCGTATCAACGTCGTCCTTGTCGATGTAATCAACGACGCCCGGCATGTCGAGGGCAGGCGAGTAGTCGACCGACTTGATCTTTGCGTGGGCCTTGGTAGAAAGTACGAAGCAACCGTGCAGCTCGTTCTTCATCACGGGAATGTCGTCAATGTATTGTGCCTCGCCGGTAACCTGCTTCAGCGCGGCGACGTGGCTCTTGGACTTGCCGACAGTCTCCTGTTCGTATGCAGCAGCCGCTCCATCATCTTCGGTTCCACCAGAGATACCTCGCTCGAGTTCGTCAATCGCCTCGATATCAATGTGTTGGCTTTGTCCGCCCAGGTTAGTGATTACGTCGTGATAGAAGCGGTAGAAGAAGCTGAATGCCAGGGCCTTTCGGTACGAAGCCATGCCTCCCGGAACGCTGAATTGCAAGTCAAAGTCGGTTCCGAGGGCGTTCATCGCTCCTTCCAGCGTCTCCAGCTCGGCGATGCGCTTGCCCACCAGATGATTCATGGTGTTTTTTGCGGCTACAGTCATGGCGGCCATGCCGCCGTAAATGAGGTTGCACTCTGTAATAACGCCATCATCGTCAACCTTGATTCGTAAAGCGCCTGTCACAATGGCAATGTCGTCATCTTTCCTCTTGGCTTGCTTGTAGGCTCTGAAGAACTCATTCTTGGCGGCCGTTACGGGTATTCTAATGGAGGCGATGATGGCATCTTGCGGGAGTGCTGTCCTTCGGTAGCCGGTGAAGAACTGTGACATCGGGATTTCCGTCTCCTGGCTCTGAGACTTAGCCACCAAAACGGCGTTGGCGGCCCATAGGACAGGGTTCAAATCCGAGATCGGCGACGCTGTGACGAGGTTGCCAGCTGGCGTGCCAACGTTTCGGATCTGCCTTCCGGCGAAATACTTCAACTGCTTGTAGATGCCCTCAAAGACCTGGCCCCGGGCATCGCCGTAATGCCGTGTAGCCTCTTTGCTGATGTGCTCCAGGTCTGTAAGCACTACATTTCCACCAATTTCCAAATGGTCATCCTTGAACTCGTACTGCCGCAGCTCTGCGATGTCTCCTACAAAGACGGAGACGGGGTACTGTTGTGCTTTGAACTTGATCTCGATCTGGGTTTCGGTACTGCCACCAATGATCTTGGCCGAGGGGTAAACGCTCTTGATGTCGAGCAGCTGTTCGAGGGTGACTGGTCTGTACCACTTCTTTCTCTTGCTGCCGAATGCTAGTGGCTTCATTTCGTGCTTCTTCAACGCCGGGGGGAAAATCAACTCGGTATCGGGGTTGTACTCGATGAAACCGGGTGGCGTAAACCTCTTGATGGGCTGGTCGTCGAGGTTGGCCTTGTCTATGCAGCATCCGCCGGCCTTCTTCTCGCCGCCACCATTTTCCATGCAGCAGCCCGAGCCACCGTTCGTCCGTGCCTTGCCACATCCTCTCTCGACGCTGAAGGTCTGGGCAGCTTCTAGGATGGGCTTGTATCCCGTACATCTGCAGAGATTGCCGTCGAACGCCTCCTCGATATCCTCCTCGGACGGCGCTTGGTTGTTGCGTAGCAAGGCATACAAGCTCATGACGATGCCCGGGGTACAGAAACCGCATTGGCTACCGTTGCTCTTTGCCACTCGTTCTTGAGCGGGGTGCGGCGCTTTTGTGTTGCCGATGCCCTCGATCGTGATGACATGTTTGCCGTCGACACTGGCCAGCGGGGCCAGGCAGGCGTTGACACTCGCATGGTAGATTTGCTTCGTCGTCGGGTTGAACTGGGAGATGACTACGGTGCAGGCGCCGCAACCGCCTTCGCCACATCCGCTGGGCGGTGTTAGCGCATGCGACACGGAGGTTCGCTCACAGCGATACGAGAGTGGCGGACGTACAGTTTTGTACCCGTGAGACCGATGCCTCGCAAGTACTCCAGCAGTGTGGCTTCAGGATCCACCTCGTCGAGCACGACGCGAGTTCCGTTCAGATAGAAGCGGATGGTATCGTCAAAGTCGGTGGTCAGCGTGTTCAAGGGCCCGACATCCCGCTCGGGGGAGACGGCAATGGGCGCCATGTTGCCTGGAGTTCCTTTGCGCGGCGACTAGAAAGGAACAAAGTGACAATGCAACTCGGAGTTCAAGAAATCGCAAGGCAGAAGAAAAGGAGAGGGGAAAGAGAAAAGCAGGTGTGTCTGGGATGGAAAGCCAAGACAACCCCGCAGCTTTATGGTGGAAGAGAGACAGAGAGGCGAAAGACGATACTGATTAAGGCAAGGTACCGTTCTGGAGGTCAAGATGCAGGCGAGGTAGGGGTAGCAGCTGCAAGTGAGGACCCCTTATCATGTGTACTGCTGTGCTGCTGCATCCACGTTCCAGACGACCCTATTCGCTCGTTGTTCCAGTTTGCGACGGATGCATGTGCCTGTCTCCCGTCAGGCAAAACCAACGTCCACTCTCTGTCTTTGCTCACTGCTCTGACCGAGAATGCGGGTTGCGACGGGACATCGCTGCGATCCAGCGAATCAAATGGCTCCGGTTTGGGCTTATCGGCAGACCCTGTCCAATCTGCATCTGCGGTTTTGGTGGGGTGCATTATCGTTATCGGCCCTCCCCCTCTCTCTGGCGCTCCCCCGCCTCCTAGCACAGTAACACAAGCAGCAGAGCAGTCGGCCAGGAGCACCAAGCGCCCTGTGCTGTCCCACAGCGCCTCCTGCCGCACATCAGCGGCCCCTCTGTCGGCCGGCTCCGTTTCCAAATGGTCGGCATCTTCCACTCTGCACCAATCTCCGCCAGTCATCAGAGTCCATCGGTCTTCGACGGTCTCCTTGCTGACAATCCGGCACTATGGGTCTTATTTACGCTTGATGTTCCAAGTGAAGCCGGGAACCGCGGCGAGAGGCCTTATATCTGTTCCGCCGTGATTCACTATTTGGATTGCCACAACAATATTACCCCAAGGGACTTATTGGAAGGCGAGTAGCGCACGTCACAGGGTGTTAGCGCATCTTACCCTTTCAGTGATCACTCTTTTCCAATTGGTACCTGAAGCCCTGATGTGATGGATGTTGCAGTCATCGTTTCCTAGTCTCAGATATACGAAACAACCTATTCAAACCCACTACACGTGCAGCAATAGAAAGCAGGTCGTGTAACTGTGTTTGTAACATCACAACGAGTGACAGCTACAGAGACCAAAAAAAAATTTCATCTTCAGCCAAGCCTATACAATTTTCCAAGTGTCGTGATGCCCATGTGCCCTATGCAAGTCACAATTGCTGCACCGCAATTGTGGTCCCACATTCGGGACCTTCGTCACACCAGGACAGGAACATGGTGTTATGATGGGTTTTCCTGTAGTTCTGGAAACCCTTTGCGTAGGCAATTGAAACCTTTCATCAGGCCTCATACATCTCCTAGATATATACCGTTGTCCTGTTTACCCTTTTCAACTAACTCGCTGGCGTAACCGATTCAGGGACCAGACGAATGAATCCGCATTCATAGCATGAACGATTGACATGGCGGGAGGCATAAAAAATAAGTAAAAAAATAGAACAGCGCTACGAAAGTGATTCGTGGCGTTCTACAACTCCTTTGCTAACTTATTCCTTTTCCATCCCTAGAAAGTCTGAAGCACCCCCTTTTTAACGAAGGGATTAACCGAGATAAGAACTGAAACCAATCACTTGTGTACACTGATATCGCTATTTTGATTTCAGGAAGTAACAGACAAGTCCTAAGTAAGCGTGACTTTCGGAAGCAGACCGGGGCATGCCGGCTGGCGTTTTGGCGTGACTGCAGTTTTTTGTATGTCATCAATGAGAAGAAAACTGGTAACTAACTCGCCAGTGTAAAGTTAGGGGGGCTGATACCATGAGAACAGCTTCGCATGAGGGGAAGGCTGGCATTTCTATCACGCCAGCTGTATTAAAGCTCTCCGAGTAGCATGCGTTAACTTGCTAACGTGTGCTGAAGACCCTCGGGGTCGCTTAAAACAAACAAACCTGCTAGGAAATGTAAGATGAGCAGTTCTCGCAGCTCCAGGCTCAAACCCTATACCGTAGACCATATGACTAGCCCAGTATAGAAATGTCACCCGTAACCCATATTCAAAGCTAACCTGGACTATAGTGTTATACTTCCAGGGTGCGCCAGTGGTACTTCAACATGTACAATATGTATTGTGTATTGAGGGCCTCAATTTACTTGAGTAGAAGTTACCCGAAGAATCTTCTATGACTGACCATCGGTTTCATAACTCAATTTGCAAGCACTGAGTATGCCGTTTAGTGCTAAGATTTGACCAAAAAGAAGAAAGAAGAGGGCGGGGAACGGCATTAGACTGCGTGATCACAACAATAAGAGTGACAATTACGCCTGTTGCTATAGTATGCTAAGTGGTCTGTGTCTGGCTTCAAGCCATACATCCCTCGTATAAGACTAGAGTCGATACCTTCATCGCCCCTTTCAAAGCTGATCTAAGGCTGTTTGTTCTCGGAATAATGTCTGATCTTGCACACCTTTGCCTTCCGCCCAAAAATTTTCGAACCATGAAATGACCCCGAAGACCAGAAAATACATGAGCCTCCTGCAAATCAATTCAACGGCCGTGAAACAAGACGTTGTTGCTATTCCGGACATTGATCAAGCTGTACTCGGCCATACACGGGTCCTTGCCACAGACTGACACGGTGACAGCTATCAGGTTGGGCTCTGTCCAGGCAGGACGCAGTCCGCGTTTCTCCAAACGTTCCCACCAGTCAAGGAAAGCCTTCGCGCTCTTGCTCTCGCCCAAGTGAACCTCGACCATCAGCTGGCCGATGGGCAGCTCTTCGTCGGGGAAGTCGCGGCTCAAGCCATCCATAGCTTCATACTCGGCGCCCTCGATATCCATCTTGAGGATGTCGCTAGAGAGAAACTGGTTAGTACGGTGCTAGGGGAGTCGGCAGTCAGGATAATGAAGGCATGCTTACATGTAGTCGTGCCCATTCATCGCCATCAGATCCGCAATGCTATAAAATGGGGGGCTTTTATTCAGATCCGTCTTGCCAGAGATACCAACTTGCATGAAATGGGCTCGGTCCCGGTTGCCAGGTTCGAGCTGTGTGCCGAAATCCACAACAGAGAAGTCATAGGCCCAGACAACACAGTTGGTTCGACTCAGCATCTCTTGCTCTGCAACAAAATGTTCCGTCAGTATTCTCCACCAATTCTCTGCTCGGCCCGACGGCATGAATGTGCAAAGAAAGTTGTAAGGACGGATTACTTACCAAAGCTGGACTCGTCACGAACACCAAAAGAGTAGATGACACACTCTCGGTCCTTTGGATAGTTCTCGTATCGCGACATACCGCAAACCCACTTGCCGCCGTCTCCCATGCGACCAATACGCTCTACGTCCCAGGGGCAGTTGTAAGATGCCTGAGCAAAATCCCAAACGGTATACGGGGTTCTCCAATAGCCTGCGCCATCAGGGGCGGCGTAACTGCGTGAATGATTGATCGTCAGTTATGACTGTTGACTGAGCGCAGAAAAAGAAACAAGAGGGGGATCCCCATATCTCTAGCTGACAGCATTTTGAAAGGTTTCGGCAGATGCGGAAGAGACTTACAAGGGCATCTTGGAGATATCCTCCCAGTCTGCAGCAATCATTTCATGCCGCTGTTTCACGGTTTTGGCCCAGATGGACTCGGAACGAGCCATGAATTCTGCCATGCTCTCTCGGCTGCCATGATTGTTGACCAAGCTACCGACCCCGGTGTTTGTCAACTCGGGCGCGCTGGGACTAGACTGTTGGGAATTGAACAAGGCGAAGACGATGATCAAGGCTGCAGCTAGCCAAAGTACCTGCAAGACCCGGCGATTGAGCATTAAAGGCTTTTTCTCCATGGCTGTGGTCTGCCTCTGGTTCCGTCGGTCGGCTTCTGCTCACTCGCGGACGGTAGAGGATTGCAGTTGTGGGTTGGCGATCAAAAGCAATGGCTCGGAACAAAGTGTTATAGTATCAAAGGAAACACGAATGCTCTGGACGTCCAGACTGGCAGAAAGGTATTTATTAGGGTCAAGTCGACATCCCGGGGAGCCTTGAATTGGAAGAAAGTATCGGGCTTGATGGACAAAGACAATGGCCTTTTTAGTGGCTACCGTCTCTTCTGCGACATCTTTGCCGCGCTACTTGGTGGCAAGCAATACATCCATCATTACAGACCTCATGCTTGATGATTAGGGAGGCACTTAAGGGATGCTTATGTTTCGGCCGCCAGTGCCCTTGATACCTCTCAGACTGTAGCGCTGTCTCATTGAAGGCTGAGGAACCTGCTGACTGGATGTAATTACCAGATAGGCACTGCAATGTCGCTTGCACACAGGGGCGAGCCAACAAATAACGATCAGGAGGAATGCCATCAGTAAATAGGGAGATGCAAAGTATGGAGGGACATCTAGTCTTCTGTGTCTCGGCGCCAGCGAGCAGAAATCTACAGGTGGAATGTAGCGTGCCCACCTACATAAATTGACTTCTAGCGATGTTGCTGCGACCAACATTTTCTCTCGTAGGTCTTGGTGGTTAAGCGTTCCTTCAGCTTACCCCATTTCCTCCCTCCAAAACCGACCCTTGAAGCCACGACAGTGGATGCCAAGTACTACAATAGGCCAAAAAGCACTTAAAGTCACAAGTTAATATTGGAGTTCTGAAACCAGAAGGTATTCCCTCGAAGAAAAGTAAGCCTTTCGTTTCTGTCTTTTGAGCGCCTCAGCTTCTCTGAGCGTTAGCGCGCTGCGAACTCCCTGCAGACCTTTCGATTTCCGGCTGCACCCTCCATAGCCACCCTCCGAAAGGTGGAGGACCTGTGGCCAAAGTCAGAAGTCAAATGAGGACGATTTTTGCCTTATTGAGAACTTTACTGAGGGATTTGATGTTAACGGACTGCTATATGAAGCTATGCCTACTGACGCTAGGCTTAATGCCGACGTCGGCGCCCTGAGACGAGGGTAAGACTATGTGCTGGAGGGCGGAGATAGTGGCCTTGGGCCTCTGCTCAAGAGCAAAGTCAAGCGACTGTGAGAAAATACACAGCATCAGCGCTTCTTTGACTGTCCGCGGATCCTAGACCTCTGGCCTTTTGAGACCGCGCGGACTATATCTGAGCAGTATGTCAGGCAGAAACTCAAGTAAGATACTGAAACGGTAAGACGGTTATCCGAAAAGGCCTGAGTATCAGATAAGAATACTGCCAGCGCTTGGATACGGTTGTTACCGAAGTGATTAAAGCAGGCGGTTGTTTGAATTGGGGAAAAAGACCGCTCTATGACGTCCTCGCAGCACACGATGCTTCTTTTCATGGTTTTGATGTGGTGCTGTGGTGGGACGTGGCAGTTGGGCGAAGCCGGCGTTCTTTTCTTTGTCGCACATTTGGATGCCAACAGTAAAGTGGGTTGGTTGATCTACGGTTGCGGTTAACAGTGACAAACAAGCACACTTGAAATCGCCTTAATAGCTCTACATCAACCAGAAGCGTAGCGACACACGGATGGTACTCTACCACTCCGCTTACCTATGCAACAGTGATACCCACACAAGATAGAACCGCCTTTTCCGGGCAGGAAGGTCTGGAAAGGAAAGAAAAGAAAAGAAAAGAATGTACGTGTCACTTCCTCGAGATAACGGTAGCCTGCCAACCCAGCAGGCTTAATGAAATCATCAGCCTGTATGATGTGCTTGCGCACTTGGTTACTTACAGTGTTAATGATCCTTGCACAGTGGGGTGCCATAAGTCCGGGACACTCACTCACATTCGCTCGGCCACATGCACTCAATCATGCTGCATCGCTTCACCTCGCTGCAAAGCCATTAGCTATTGAAGTAGCTGGTAAAATCATATTCGAAACAATTGGGCAATGTCTTTTTTCGTCATTGGACATAATCCTGGCTCTTCTTTCTACCTTCTAACCTGCCGGGATCTGGTGCCAGAGGAGATTTAGGCCCGTCTTGTTCCAGAATGGTACAACGGTCATCAGTCATCTGACCTTGACTGCCTGGCAGCGATGACCTGGCCAGTCACCATCGACGCGTCTCTCGCCTTACTATACACCTATGTCAAAGCTGCCGGGACGACGGGTAGAAGAAGAGCAAAGTTGCTTGCTGCAGATCCCCCGCGAACCGTCTTCGTCAATCCCAACTGCCGCCAAACCTAATCCATGGCAACGTAATTTGCCGGCACCGGGTCCGGAACACCTCACACCCGATGACATCGTCAACTGAGTAGAGCCCCTCATTTCTCACGTAGGATTTCGGCAGAAACGTATGATTTGGTTGCGCCTAAACATGCCGGTCGGTGATGCCTTGATATCCGGCGTGCGGGCGATGCAACGGATGTGACTGAGCTTGCCTTTTTCAGAGACCCCATCTTACACTTTGCATGTTGCCTCTTAATGGCCTTTGCTATCTTTCATTTTATTTCACAATTTTGTTAATCTCGCGGAGTGTGCCTGCTGTACTTTGGTCAGGATGAAGTTCTTTAACGTCATCGACGGCCAGCGCCGCGGCGGCGATAGCCACCATCAATGCACCAACCCCCGCACTGAGGAGGCTCTCTGGGATGCCCCCATTGCTACGGTGCATGATCTCGAAGATGCCGTCACTGCAGCCCAGAGAGCTCTCAAGAAGTGGTCCAAGACCACGATAAAGGAGCGAACTGAAGTCCTCCTCAAGATTGTTGACGTCTATACCGCGCATAAAGAGGAGCTGATGGAAATTGTCATGAAGGAGACCGGGAAATCGGTTACTCGAGTCTCTATTTTTGGGCAGGACTGAGCTTGGTGCTGACTGGTATTCAGAGTCTAATGGCCGGGATCGAAATCGGAAATACCTGCGGCCAGACCATGTATTACAGTACGTCTACCTTGCGTCTCTTGGGAGCCCTCAGCACACTCACGGTTCGTAGCCAAGGTCCATCTCGAAGACGAGGTCACTTTCGAGGATGAAAAACTCAAGATCGTGGCCACGCATCAGCCGTTGGGTGTCGTCGGCGCAATTTGCCCGTGGAACTTCCCACTGATTTTGTCAAACATCAAAGTGGTATCCTCAGTCATTACAGGCAATTGCATAATCGTTAAGCCTTCGCCCTTCACGCCGTACTCTGTCATGAAGTCTATCGAACTTCTCATAGACGTCATTCCTTCCGGTGTCATCCAAGTAGTTAACGGCGGCACCGATCTCGGCGTTGCCATGACTCTGCACCCAGGCATCGCAAAGATCAGCTTCACGGGAACCATTACCACTGGCAAAAGTGTTATGGCCAACTGCGCAAAGACACTGAAACGCCTGACACTGGAGCTGGCTGGAAATGACGCCGCCATCGTAACAGATGATATTGACGTTGCAAAGGTGGCGGGTCAGGCTGCTACCGGATGCTTTTTCAATGCCGGCCAGATGTGCGTGGCAACAAAGCGCGTCTACGTTCACGAATCGATATACGACCGGTTCCTTGAAAATTTTGCCAGTGAGGTGAAGAAATCATTCTCAATCACCAACGACGCCGGCTCGCCCAGTCTGTTCGGCCCGGTCTCGAACAAGGTGCAGTATGACGCCGTCAGGGACATTGCCGAACACTACAAAAAGAACGGCTACAACATCATCGCGACCGAGCTTCCTCTGGACTCCAAGGGCTTTTGGGTGCCGCCGACTATCGTCATAAAACCTCCAGAAGACTCAATCCTTGTACAAGAGGAACAATTTGGTTTGTTCAGCACAACCTCCATGGCACCTGGTGTCTGGCGCAGCAGGTGGCCTGTAGTTGTTGAGACAAGCAAACTGACCATACTCTCAAGGACCGATCGTACCAATCCTCATCTGGGCGGACGAAGAGGACGTAATTCGACGCGCCAACCTAAGTAACGCCGGCCTCGGCGCATCAGTCTATTGCAGAGACGTGGGCCGGGCCGAGAGTATAGCCAGAAAGCTTGAGGCAGGGACGGTCGCGATCAACTTGCCCGAGCTGCCAAACCCCGGTGGTTATTTCGCGGGGATGAAGGACAGCGGCCATGGGGGTGAGATGGGCAAGCAGGGCTTATTGTCGTACTGTTACACTCAAAGTCTTCAGTTTGCAAAGGTTTGAGTTGTCTTCCCTACCATAGGAGTAGAACTACATCCACAATGCACAATGCCGTCGTATTTTCGTTCCTCAGTCGACCCAATGAACCCAGAACAACCCAACAGGCATGAGTCTTCATGCAGTCTTCTCAGCACGCTTCTCCAGTTCGATAATCTGTCCCGCTGTATCACCGATAGTATCCTCTAACTTCCTGTACTCCAAACCGAGCACATTCCCCGCCAATGACGCGTCCACGCCGAAAAGTCCCTCCGGCAGCGCCGATTTCGTTGGGTCGCCCGCCGGGATTCTTCCTTTTAGCTCCGGGAACTTCTCCCGCAATATGTTGGCAATCTTCTGATTAGACACGCCCCCAGGGCTGACGACGAACCTGTTACCTCCTGCGGCGGGCGTCGTCGCCGCAAGCAAGTGCGCACGCGCCACATCTCGCACATCAACATATAGATGCAAGAACTCGGGCGGGATCGGCGACGCCGAGGTCAGCCCTGGCGCGAAGAAACTTCCGTAGAGCATGTAATTACTCTGGTTCAGGTCCTGAGGAGACTTGATCGCCGAAGCGTCATATAGTGGCCCGTATACCAGAGGCGGGTTGATTGTCACCAGGTCGAACGACGGCTTGTTCTCCGCGACGAACGCCCACGCCGACTTCTCCGCGAACGTTTTACTCGCGAGGTACGGCAGATGCGGATTCTCTGTCGTCTCGGCGTCCTGCCGCGAGACCTTGAGCCAGTCGCGATGGTCGTAGATCTTGGGCGGGTTGGATACTGGCGGCTTGAAAATGTCGATTATGGCGGCCATGGAACTGGTTACGATGATCCTTTTTACGGTAGGCGCTACGCGGTTGACGCCGTGCAGGATCTCCGTCGTGCCCTTGATGGCAGGATCTAGAAAGTCGGCATTGGAGTTGCCCTTACGGAAGTTGAAGGGGGAGGCGGTATGCAGCACGGTGTCGAATGGCGGATTGGAGACGAGGACCTGGTCGAAGGCGCCTGGGGTCGTGATGTCCGGCACTAGAGCGGTGTCGAGCTGGGAAGGGAGGTAGGAGGAAAAAACCTTGCGGAGCTGCGACGCGGATGATTCGCTGCGGACAACAGCGCGGACGGAGTGGCCTGCCGCGAGGAACTGAGCGAGGATGTGCTGGGCTATGAAGCCATTGGCGCCGGTTAGGAGAATGCGTTGGGGCATTTCGACTGATGCTTTTGATGATTGTCGGATTTAAATTCAAGCCTTTACTCGGCGTCTGAGGTCTTGGTTTGCAGTAGCTGCGAGCTCCGAAGAGGCTTTATATACCCCTCCGCGCGAAATATAACTCCCGGGGCCACGTCCGGTCACTTCTATCCCACACGGGCCGAAAGTAATGGAGAACTTTCGGCTTTACGAATAACAGCCATCTACTCGGCATAGGTCCCGTGTTTGTGTGCCGTGGCGAAACGGACTCGGAGGTTTGCATCTATTAAAGTTTTGAACTGAGTAATGTGATTGCAACCACAGCTGGCAGGGGTGGATGGAGACGTGAGCAAGAGATATCGCCCAGCTCTCGCCAGAGTACCTACTCTTTTGAGCTTCAAGCCCTGAAAGATTTCAATAGATTCGTCCTATTGGTAGTATTAATCAGCTTAAAGCAATAATGCGGCCTGCTGTTGACGTTTGGCCTTGAATCTCTTTGACAAAGCTAATCACGGATATGGACATAAAGATACCTAAAGTTGACCCACAAGGAGTATGCGTGCCGCAACTCTAAGATGACTCTGATTGCCGAGATGACCTCGGATGTGTGTTATCCTTTTCTAATCATTGTGAAGGTCTGTTACTGCAGGCTGAGCCAAGCAGCGTAATTATCTTTCAAGGTAGGCCACGATTTGAAGAAAACAAGTGTTGGCTGCTGGCCAAGTGGTAAACTCAGAGGCCATAAGGAACGAGAGAGCATCCGAACTTAAAATCTTCTTCCTTCTTTTGCCGTGACTTTGTAAGACACTCTCCGGGTGATGATGACTATAGACTATTGCATTTCTGCACAACTCGGGGTAGGCTGAGTCTCGAGCTCTTATCGGGGAAAGGCGCACGTCTTTTACAAAAATCTAGGAAGGCAGCCGGAAATCGAAGATGAGACACCGGCGTCGACCCCGCCCCCGCCGAAAGGCCGGTGCAACGAGATACCCACTGGCCCCGGCCGGACCGAGTCGGATAAACCCTGGCGCGACCCACTAATCAATTAAAAGTTCTGAAGAGTGGATATGATGTGAAACAGACGGAAAATTCAAAAATATGACCAGCCTGGGGGTCGAACCCAGAATCTCCTGATTCCACTGTATGTCGTAGTCAGACGCCTTGCCATTGGGCCAACCGGCCATGTTGAGCTAATTCCATCTTTGGACGTTGACGCATCGTGAAATTTGGAACTTAAGAAGCAATGTGTTTGATTTGGCTTGATATTTCCTTGGCGAGTTAGGACGATATGATACCAAACGCGCATGCCCGACAACTGCTTCCGCATCAATAAGTCGTCGTTATGATAAGATGAGGTTGTACACACTTGTTCTGAGCAGATGGCTCGAGTGTTAAAATGCAGTCAAAAATCAGGCTGTGCGGTTCGGGGAACAGTTGGCTGGATGTTGTCAGAGGTTGGGGGTTAAAGGACAATCATTGGCTCTTCCCTTGTGGTTCGATCGCTGGCGGACGTAGTTCCATCTTTGGCTGCCGTCGGCCGCAAGCTGACCTCGTTTAGGCGCAGCCAGGATGTCGTGAATCCTTCGAAAGGCTGCTGCATCTCGAGAGCAATATACTCCGCATTTGCCAATGCGATTAGCTTCTTTTGCAGCTCTTGCAACCTTTTCGGCTCACGTCCCGCCACTGTTATGAGCCATCGACGCAGTTGAAGTCCTAGTACTTCAGCGAAACCTGCAACCGTCTTGCGCCTTCTTTTCTTCGTAGTGACATTGATCCAGCTGCTGAAGTGAAAAAGCCAAGCTCTTAGCTAAGAAGCACCGATGAGTCTAGTGTGTTGAGACTGAATGCCCAGGTACTGTGCTCGTAGGCGAAGCCTTGTGTAACTCCTTAGCCGCCCTCATTCCCAAAATGACGCAGAGTTACTAAATGTGGTCATCCTCGCCTCCCGACCCGCACACTTGATTCGGTGGGCGTCTCCCCTATGTCCAAGGGATATCGCGAGGTTGCAGCCTACTGGAGCTGAAGCGCCATCAGGCAACTATGATTGGCATATGGAGCATTCGACTAGCCTCCATGTTGTCGGTCTGACCACCCATTGACCAATATGGTTATGGATGAGGAGGAAACGGCCAAGTGCCCCCGAGCCTTGTTTTGGCCCCCGCGACCGTTGAGCTCTTTTGAAGCAAGCGATGTCCGACTCAATGGGGGATTCTTGATGTGAAGTCTTTACGAATTGGCTATCCTTTACCTCGTCACACTTCTTCTCCTCCAAGAACCAGCATTATGGGGGACCACGACACCTCTCCAACGTGTCTGTCCGCAGAGCCCCATGGACCGAATTGTCAGGGATCGGTTGCACTAGAGTGATATGCGAACAAGCTGCGAACTCAAAGGGAGGTATATTGTGATGACGAAGCTAAACGCTGCTCCCTCCCTCTCCCTTCGCATCTTCTGCGCCCTTTTTACTCTGCGC
>LFIW01000564.1:0-68986 GCA_001625285.1 Colletotrichum incanum
GATAGACCAGTACTGACAGCTCTTAAAGCCTCAGCGATCTCATACTCAGTATACTGAGCCATAACGTATAGACTAACGTATGTGCAGAATTTGGTGATGAATAGTGGAAAATAAGCATTGTTGTGTTGTTTCATCATGAGGGGTAGTTATGGTGTTGATGGGTTAGGTGAGGTGACCGAAATGAGGGGGTGACCGAAAAGTGGGTGACTGACGTTATAAGTCCTCGTAGCCTTCTATACAACCTCTTCCTGTGTTCCCAATACACGTGGCAAATATTGAGCAGAAAATAATCGAAGAAACTGGTTTCACAACTGGCGAACAACCACAAGATCTGTTGCGCACCACATAATGGAGGGCTTTGCCACGATGATGTAACAGCAATAAATCCGATATGGTGTAGTGGCCAACATGATGCCCTCTCATTGGCGGGAGGTAGGCATAGCCCCGAGTTCGATTCTCGGTTTCGGAAATTGGCATCGAGTTATAGTGCTATCTTTTGCCTTTTAGCCACTACCATTTGTATTCCGACTTTTTATTGTGGCCGTCACATTTAATGGTATCCTAACTGACTTCTTCACATTATTTCTTCGCGATGAGACTAGATTCACTAGAGCACACCAGGGAGACTATGAAATATACTCACGCTGTTGTCAGTGTTGTGTTCACTCTTGTGCTGAGCTTCTGTCAGCCTTCCGTCGTCATGACTTCATATATTGTTCGAACGCGATGCGGAGTTCCAACCAATAATGCGTTACTTTATGTAGATCCGGGAATGATACGAGCCATTTGGTCTTGCATAGTTCAGGAAAAACGCATGTCCATACGAATTGCATGGAAATCCTCAACTTCCCAATCTGGTTCATCAACAGCCTGCTTGATTGGATAGGATAGCTTGCACGAGTTACTCGGTGTGGCATGATTGGAACTCCGTTACATACACCCAATGGCTGCTCCCGCATCTCGCACCCTTGCAAAGTCCCATGCCTTTGCTGACTGCAGGTGTCTCGGTCCGGACGTCATGCGTATCTTTGCTCCGACTTTCCACAGCTCCTCATCGAATTCGTTGGGTGGGCTTCTGTTATTACCTGCACGGCAGTTGCATTTGTGCCTACCAGCCTGCCACGAGGTGCAACATCGGACGGGCTTGTACGCTCATCACGGGTGGGGGAATTGAACTTGACCAGTCG
Organism: Colletotrichum incanum; assembly: GCA_001625285.1. NCBI lineage: Eukaryota > Fungi > Ascomycota > Sordariomycetes > Glomerellales > Glomerellaceae > Colletotrichum > Colletotrichum incanum. The sequence continues at coordinate 1,188 of LFIW01000564.1, forward strand.
GACTCAGTCACCTCCATGATGAGATGCAGGTAGTTTGATATGTACCAGGCAATGTCCTGCTTGGCGTCAACCAACGAATAGTGTAGCAGACGAATAGCCGAGACAGAATTACTCCAGATTTGAGGGGAACACCTAAGTATTAAAGGAAGACTAAAATTTTGTTCGGCCAGGGAAGAGAACATTTCCCTTTTGCCCGAGCTTTGTTTATCGTTGTTTTCAACACCGTCAATCACTTTCAAGCTGTTAAGTAATTAGGCTATAAGCACCATGTGGGCCATTCCGTTGATCTGGCATCTAGGTTTGCTGTCTGCAGCAGCAGCAGTAACCGTTTACTTCATTGGAGGCTGGGTTCTCTCCACTAGAAGGCCAAAAGACTTCCCACCAGGCCCTCCTCCAGCACTGATCATGGGTAACGTGTTGCAACTTCCGGCAGAGAAAGCCTTCATCAAGTTCCAGGAATGGGCAAAAATATACGGCGATGTCGTGGGACTCAAGATCGGAGCTGACAACTACGTTATTCTGTCGAGCGCGGAGCATGCGCGTGAGCTCTATGAAAAACGTGGCGCCATATACTCAGATCGCCAGCAGCCGTACATCAATTACCAGCTCGTCAACCCTGGAACAATGTTATTTATGAAAAATGACCACACCATCAAGAAGTCGCGGACTGCGTTGCGACATTTGTTCGGGCCTGCTGAACTGCGACGCGTCATCACGGTGCAAGCGGCGCAATCGGCGCTTCTCATGAAAGACATTCTCAATGACCCAAAGAACTTTCACAAACATCTTCAGCGCTGGGCTCTGGCCACACCTCTTTCCCTCCTCAGCGGACAGGGCGTATCGGAGAGTGGAGTGGCCTCAACGGAAAAGTATTTCAAGGTGCAGGACACCTGGGTGAAGTTCCTCACGCCCGCTCGAGCACCTCCCGTTGATGTCTTCCCTATGATGAAGTACATCCCAAAATATTTTGCAAGCTGGAAGCGAGAGGCAGCTGCTCTAAGTTTGGCAATGAGGAGAACTATGTACCACATGCTCGACGGTGCAAAGGCCCAGCACGCCAGCATTACTCAGGGTTTGAGGAGCGCCGAGAATGAGTCCATCATGACGAAGCTTATCAGGGAAGGGGAGAGGTCAAAGGACTCAAGGTTTGGTGACCATGAGCTTGCTGTCTTCGGGGCTGGGACATTGGATGCTGCCGTTGATACGGTCATTGCTACAGCCAGTAACATGATCCTGATCATAGGTGCATACCCTGAAGTGCAGAAGCGACTCCAGGCTGAGGCCGATTCAATTTGGCCGGATGGAGCGCCAGGGCCCGACGATCTCCACAAAGCAAAGTATTTTAGAGCTTGCTTGACGGAGGTAGGCGGCTCAACGTTATCGTTTTCAGTAGAAGCAGTACTGATATATATAGGCGATGCGCTGGCGCTCAGTTGCTCCGTCAGGAATCCCGAGAGTCCTTTCTCGAGACGATACCTACCGCGGCTTCAAGTTTCCCAAAGATACCACATTCCTGCTCAACACCTGGTCCATTCACATGGACGACGAATGGTACGACGAGCCCGAGGAGTTCAGACCCGAGCGATACTTGGACAATGAGTGGGGTGTAAAGACTTCGATGCGGGAAGTTGCCAAGAGGCAGAAGCGCCACCCGACGTACAACTTTGGTGCCGGTCGACGCATGTGTCCTGGACTGGTATACGCTGAGAACCAAATAATGATTACGATCGCAAAGTTAACATGGGAGTTTGACGTTGTTGCCAAGGGACATCTGGATACCAGCATCGAGACTGGGTACCACGCCGGCTTGGTGTTGGGAACTACACACTTCGACGTGGATATTGTGCCCAGAAGCGAACATAGGAAGAACATAATCTTGGAGGATAGCGCGAGAGCGGAAAAGGTGGTTGCTGCTTGGATCAGCTAGCGTTACACTGCGCCAAGATTATACCATTTGTCCATTCTGTGTGGTGGTCACACACGAATTCTAGATAGCATACAAAGCTTCGATTAGAATCAGAGTATCTGTCACTTGAGACCAATGTTGGTCAGTTATGATGAAATACTGAACCTATATGCAACAATGCATATGCTTCTAAATCCAACACGGAAGAACTCTGCCCCTCTGCGTGCCGTTCTCTATGAGACTTAGTCGCCAAAGAACAAGATTATGTCTGAAAAGATCTTCTGCGACGCAAGCAAAGTGAAACGATGCGTTTCATCTTTATAAATAAACATATTTGTTATCTTGAGAGAAACTTCTTCGCCCATAGTGACATGAGCTTTCCACCTCGGTGCCGTCGAACCTCGTTGCAATCGCTGTGATAGACTTAACCTCCATTTGATATCAATATTGATCAGCCTGATGGGTTCTGCTATCGTCCAAAATGCTGGAGACCGTGCTTTCATTATGGTGTGCGTTGGCCATGCAGCTAGTATTGTCTCGCAGCGGATCAGAGAGTGGGACATAAACACAGCCACATCAGGCTGCTAGCAAGCTGCTATGTATTATGCTTATGATAGGCGGGTGCAGGATATTAAGCTTGCTCGGCATCTTTTTGATTTATTACCAAAACGCGATCTGCCCCTGGGAAACTGCACAATTTTCTTAGCGTCTTTCCACTAGTGACCCTCCAGTGCCTACAATACGTGATGTGCCTATAGGAGACGCATCTCCCACGCGACTGACCTCTTGTATGATAAGTCCGAGGCGAGACATATGAAATCTCCCCGGACAGACCACTGCAGGGCAGTTAGCCATCCTCTGAAGGCTTGGGGCTCTGGCCTTGATGTCATCTCGAAGCTGGAAGAGGATGACAAGTCTTCAACTCAGAGCACAGTCAAGGTGAGAGGTGCAAGCAGTTATTAGTCTGTCTGGTGCAAGTACCCGGGTTGATATAATTTTTCCGTCGCCCACTTGTTGTATTGTGATTATTACTCCCGGAAAATGAGAAAAGGCATGGTGTTAGAATAGATATTTGCGCGCATCCGTACGGATTTAACCTGTACATTAGTCAGCCGGATTCCAGCCTATATAAGCAGCCAGACGGCTGGATCTCTAGCACTTAGAACCTTAGAGAAAACATACACATGCGACTCTCACCCCTACTTTTCGTGCCTCCGCAACGTACGTAAAGTCATTCCGACACATGGAGAGTTTATACGCTTGACGACGACCGAACCACTGCAAGATTTCATAGAAGAGAGCGACAGGATTATCTTGATTAATACCGGATACCCATTTGGAAAAGTACAGCAGTCTGCTGTGGCAAGAAATTCACCGACCACGAAGTAGCATGGCTATTAAAAAGCCATGTTTAGCTCCTTGACTTTCAAATGTTAACACGTGACGCTACTTATTCACACAGGATCTATGTATGTTTTCTATGGTGCCCTTTGCCGAGAGAGAGTCACCCTGAATACATCGGAATAGCTTCGCTTATTGTTTGTTTGCCTTCTACATGGTCTGTTCTGCTTCAATGTTTGTTTCGCTGTCTACTGGTGTTCCTGCACAACATCGCTGTGCTAGTCGCTTGTCACCTACCATAGCCCATGCCCTTTATCAGATCAAGATGGTTTAAAGGAGAAAATTAAGCCATGAATGTATTCAGGTCAACCAAAAAAGCCCATGACACAAGGATAAGCTACATTATTTTCTTGGGAACTCCCGGCTTGAGCCAGCAGACTTTGTGTGATATACCCTCTACCTCAAATACGGCCTTGAACTGTGCTCTGTTCTCTGTAAAGTGAAGCCAGGACTCGTAGTGTATCGGTACGAGAACGTCAGGCCCAATCTCGCGAAACAAGCGGGCAGCTTGATTCCCATCCATGGTGATCCGCAAGGGAGGGTCCGTGACAGCAACCTTAACTGCGCCAACGTTCAAGATGGCGACGGGGATACGGAATTTTTCTCGCATCTGCGCCAACTCTTCCAGATAGACCGTATAGCCGGAGATGCAGATGGCATTTGGCAAGCCGTGGATCCTCAGGAATTCCACAACGCTGAGCAAGAAGCCTGTTACTTCTCTGTCTGGAAGATGCTGACACGGCGTTCGGATTTCTAGTCTCTTGGAACTCTCTCTCTAATGTTAAGCGTGACTAACTCCCACGGCTGCAGAGCCTGAACTCCAGGCTCGGTGTAAGCTTTCGAGTGCCATCGGCTGTAGTGAAAACTCTGCGGGCATCAAGAAGGCGTCGGCCCAACTCATCGAGGTTGTCGGGATGGTCCTAGTGGCTGAGGAGGATGGCGTCAGTGGTGGGGAGGTTCTCCAGTTGTAGAGCAAGACCCTGAGTTTTCTTTGAGTACGGCCAGCCCACGGTCCCACTCTTTGCGGGCGTGTGAGAAGACGGGGTCTGTAAGGAAGTTGATGCCGTTGATGTTCAGTACAGCTGCGGCTGTGGTGACGTGAGTGATAGTCAGAGAGCTCTTTGAAAGTGGAAGACGACATCTCGAAGACCACCAAAGGTAATGAGGGTATCAAGTTGTCGGGTTGGACTCGGGATAGAGCTCCAGGGTGCATGTTAGATCAAGCATTCCGGGGGGGAGGCAGCCGTCGGAGTGATAGGTCATCCTGCTGTCGCACAAATGCTACCGACATATCCGACAGCCTAGCAGCATATCATTTGGGACCCCGAACAATGAGTAAGCAGGGTATGACTTTCGTATTTGTGAATTAGTTCATCCCGTAGAGTTGGAGGTGAGAACGCGTGCCGGAGCGATCTCTGGAGCCTTGAACAAGGGGGTTGTTTGCTGTTACGCGCCTCGGAACGACACAACGATAGAGGTACATGATTGGCTTTGCAGACAGTCAAGCCACAATGGTCCGTCTCTGTGGCTCAGTTGGAAGAGCGTTGGTCTCATATTTCTATGAATATGACTCAGGCAGCAAGCCAGGGACATCCAAAGGTCGCAAGTTCGAGCCTTGCCAGGGACATCTCTTTTGCCAGTTATGCCTCGTGCTCCCCACCACACACTACTATGTATTTTCTTCCTCTAGATAATGCTACTTGCACTCTTGCCATCATCGCAGGAGCAGGTCCACGTGATTGGATGTGCCTGACCTGGTCCAGGGAAAGTGCGAGGCAAGTGACGCCAACGCGTGAGATGGGAGTGGTTTGGCATCTTGGTTTTTGACTGGCTGGGTGGGTGCGACAGGGTTGGGGCAGCGCGGGTGAGCACCCGGATGCCTCCCGTCCCCGCCTTCTCCCACTGCGACCCTTCCCCCTTCCACCGCCAGCATCCATTCCTCCTCCACCCGCCCATCCCTCCCCCTCTCTTACGCCTCCGACACACCTTCGCCTGCGGCAGATCCGACCATCGTCATTGCCCGGTCACTTGTGGTATGGCGGTCACAAGGGGACGGGATCTAAGGGAGCGCATATTCAGCCAAGACTCGCTGCTACTTGTTCGCCAGTAGCCAGCGACCATCTGATGGAACCGTCCTGTCACAGCTCGCCGCACGTCGCCCTAAACCATGTCACGGACACCTACCACACAGGCGATGCAGCCAGCCCGGCTAGCTCTGACATAATGCATCAATCGTTTTGCTTTGGAGCTGGAGCTGGAGCGACTGGCGCTGTCCCTCCCGCCAGTACCAATATACGTTCGCCTGCTTGCTGTCGTTGACTCGTCGCATAGTTCCCAGCTGCAGCCCCCGATACATCCATTCTCCTCCCAGCTGAGACACTACCTACATCTGCTCCTCATACAGCCTACGGATACATCATCCTTCTCGCCCGCCTTCCACCCTCCACAAGCCCCAGTCAACCAAATAACACCTCTCTTAACAGACATCCGCCTTTCCGCCTTTCAGCCTTGAGTCGTCAGCCTACCAACCGCTTTGCCGCCAAGGCACCACTAATACCGTGCCCAAGTCACGTTGCTTGTAGCATTGATCCAAGTGACCGCCAGCCCTTTGTCGAGGGGCAAAAAGCACACCAAGAGACGAAGCAGCGGTATAAATACCTTGAGGCTAGACGCAAACCGCAACCATGGTCGGGCAAGATGACAACCAGACCGCCGCCGCATACGCAGACGAGATGCAGAAACGAACGCGCAAAGAACGTCGCTTCGACGAGATCGAAGCCCAACTTCCCAATCCTAGGGTTCCAACTTTACAGTCGGCCTTCATGACAGCCAGCGGCCTGCTCTCACACCTCGGCAGCTACAACCCGTGGGGCAGGCCCGTGACCGACGATGATATAGTCTGGCTCCTCGACAACACGGCGTACAAGCCCTCGCGCATGGGTAGCTGGCAGGCCGAGTTCGTCGCCGCCATCTTCGAGAAGGAGCCGAAATGCGCCGTCGTTGACATCGTGCAGGGCGTTGCCCAGAAGCTTGGTCTCGCTGACGACGCCGAGGAGCTAAGGACGATCGAGGAGAGGATACTGCCATTCCTTTGGGACGTGCAGCCCTCGCGACTCCTCCGGGTCGTGCACCAGAAGAAGGAGCTCAAGTTGGGCCCTTCGGCGACGAACGGAATCAGCACCGATACGCTCAAGGTGCACGACCAACCTTCTGGCACGATGGTTACGTCGAGTGCCGCCGTGCCGCGGGGCGCGACGGGTTTGTTGGAGATGAAGACCTTTTTCGCTGCGCCGGAGGGCTGGGCGATAATCTCAGGTACGGAGGGTTGAAGTCCGCGAACAGGTCACAACTAACATAAGACCCCGCAGATGTCGACGACACAATCAAGCTGACGCAAACGAGCGATCCCGTGGGCATCCTACGCGAGACGTTTGTCAACGAACCGACACCTATCGAGGGCATGCCGGAGCTGTATAGGAACATCAAGGCGCTTCTGCCGCAGGAGTCGCCGTGGTTCTACCTCTCGGCCTCCCCCTACAACCTGTACCCGTTCCTGCGCGAGTTCCGCGACAAGTACTATCCTCCGGGAACCATCATCCTCCGCGACTCGAGCTGGAAGACGGTCGCGGGCTTGTTGTCGGCGTTGACCATGGCTACGGAGGAGTACAAAGTGGAGCGCATGAGAAAGGTGCACGGCTGGTTGCCGAAGAGAAAGTTCATACTTATTGGCGACTCGACGCAATCCGACCCCGAGGCCTATGGCGAGATGTAAGCGATTATATAAGCCCTCGATTATGTTTCTTCTGCTGACAGCTTCCAGCTACCGCGAGTTCAAGGGCTGGGTTAAGCTTATTCTGATCCGCAAGGTCACCGACATTGCGGCCGTCGGGATTTCGGCCAAGAACGAGCCGGAGCGCTTCGAGAAGGCGTTCAAGCACATTCCTCGCGACGACTGGTTCGTGTTCGAGAACCCGGTTGACTGCAACAAGATCATCCGCGACACCGTTGCGCAGGGTTAGACATTGCCGTGTGAGGATAATCAGACACGGCGTTTCGTGAACGGAATTTCGGCGCAGGGGGACATGGCATTCTACTCATTGGATTAACACGACCGTCACGACGTTCATTATCAACCGAAGTTACGTAGGGAGTCTAATTCATCAACTTGACACATCTTATCTTTGCAAGAACATGCAGCCTTGACGTGCGTGAGATGGCCATGCAGGTTGACATCAGACGCAGCATCGCAGCCGTCTCCATCCTCCGTCCGCAGCAAATCACCGACGGCGGCGCCGCCTGTAACACCGCCTCACTACGCCTCAATTTGCACCGCTTCCTCCAACCAAAATGTACACAATTCTCACTCTGGCCTGCGGTCCGTCGGCAATTGGCTCAATAACGCAGTGCGATGCCTGCCTGTGCGTTCCAAGGCTGACAGCCCAGAGAAATAGGCAGGCTTCAATCCAGTCTGTTTGGCCTATGCGTTCATTCGCCCAAGTGACTCACTCGGCGGCTGCCTCCTCCACCCGCTCGAATGAGGCTTACACTACAGCCTGCATTTGGTACACACATAACTCGTCATGAGCCGCACTGGTTGCCTGGAAGTCTCAACTGTCTTATCTCACCCATTCTGCCTGAGAGACTCACTCTCTTTTAGTCGTCTTGCTGCACTGGCAAACTCTGTCTTGAGTTCTAGGCTTGCGCATTGCCTACCACGCTACATCCATCCATTATATCCCTCGCCGGCTACAAGACGACAACGACGACAATGGCAAGCCTTACCCTCACCATTCCCCTCCCAGCACACCAACACCCCGCATCCAGCAAACGCCTCCTCGGCCTCCCCCTCGAGCTGCGCAACCTCATTTACCACCACGCACTCGTCACCCCGCCAAAGCACTCCCGTACCCACCATGATGACTGCCACTTCCGCCACAACCACACGCGCACCTCCGTTGAGCCCGCCGCTTGCCACGTCCTTGACCTTTCCGTCAATCTCATCCCCGCTCACGAGCTGTACCCCTGGGACGAGCCGCTGCAGTGCCGTTGCGCAAAGCGCACGACGCTGAACCTCCTTCTGGCATGCCGCCAGGTGCACCGGGAGGCGGCGCCAATCTTCTGGACCGCTAACACTTTTGTTTTCGAGCACCCTGATGAGTTTGCGCTCTGCGCCGGCGCGAGGCTCCGCGCAGCGTACCGCCCACTGCTGAGACACATCTACATCGCCTCGGCGGATCCTTGGGACACGGACCCGCGGACCTCGAGGAATCTCTTCACTGGCGCGAGGATCAAGAAGAAGGGCGGCATCCCGCGGTGGCTGCAGTTCTGGGGCGTGCTGAAGCAGTGCAGGGGTCTGAGGACCTTGGCCGTCCGGCCCGAGGTCGTGAGGAAGCACGCCGCGGACATGGCGTCGCTGGGCAAGTGGCTGCCGGAGTTGAGGCGGTTCGAGCTGACGTGGGTGGGCAAGTACAATGACGAAGCCGGCATATGGGAGAGGCGGTACGGGAGCTTCCGGGCCTGTACGGCGATCCAGCGGGAGACCGTGTTCGCCCGCGCGGCGCAGGTTGTGGATTTTCGTGCGGTGGATTTCAGCAAGGGATGCAAGGACCTTTACCGGAGCTTTACGACGAACTTCTGCGTCTATGTGGATTCGATCGTGAGGGAGCGGTTTTTGGGGTGCGACTTGGAGGAAGATTGGAACTGGGTGGAGCTGCACACAGGGAAGCTGGCGGCCGGGCTGGACGATACCAAGACCTCGTACCGCATGGAGCTGCCGACGGGGGAGAAGACGCAGATCACCTTCATGGCGGTGCCGCAGTCGCATAAGACGCGGGTGCGACTGCGGAAGGCGAGGTTGGCGAAGGATGCGGAGTTGAGAGCCAAAGGGAAGCTGACGCTGGCTGAGGAGAGAGTTTTGAAAGAGATTAAGGAAAGGAGGGTGGCGAACAAGAACAGGGAGGCGGATCAGGAGATCCTGGAGAGGGAGCAGATTCTGTGTGAGAGGAAGAGGCGGACGGAGGAAATGCGGGAGGAAGAGAGGAGGGAGAGAGAAGTTAGGAGGGCGGACCTGGAGAGGGCTGTCGAGACGGCAAGGGAGGAGAGGAGGGTGGAGAGGAAGAGGGTTGTGAAGAGGAGGAGTGTGGCAGAGGAAATGGGCGAGCTTGCTCTCTGAGGAGACATGTGCTACGACTGATGTACTATCGTGTCATGAGTAATGATTATGAAACGCTTTGATGATATCAATATGAGATAACCATCCTGATTACAGTCGCTCATTCTCCGGGAGAATAAAGGTCCTCCATAGTCATGGGCTTGAATCCAAACTAAACCGACCCAGAACAGCCATATTGTCTGTTCCCAAGACACCACTTCAAATTTCAATTGGACATTGATATACAATACAGTTGCCTAACTCCCTCGTTGTCCAGGGACAGTGTAAAGGCTTCCATTTACCTCGTCCGCACCCGGCGGCTCAGACACGCAGGAACATCTCCAAAATTCACACGCACGGCTTCAGCGCTCCCAAGGCCAGCAACTCCAAACCTCAAGAAACTCTGTGTGATCCGCACGCTCAGCACCGCAATACCGACCAACGACTACCACGTACCTGCCGGGCCTCAGCGTCGACACGGCGACTTCGACAGTTACCTACGCACCCGCAAAATCCATACTACATTGAACTACGTCGAACATATCTTCTACCAATCATTCTAGGCTCGTGGCACATTCCACGTCAACGAGGACCCACGCCTGCTCGAATTACAACGACGTGGTAAGCTATCGCACTTGAATCCGTGACTACAGCTGTCATAGTCTAGCTTACTCCCTCGCGAACCTTGACGAGGTTCTTCAGGGGGCAAGGGCGTGCTCGGCGTAACTCCTTCCATAGCCGAGGCTGAGGTCTTTGCGGAAGTAAAGTTAGACTTGAGCTACTAGAGTAGGAGGAACTGCAAGTTTGAATGGTATGAAATGCTTATTTATGGCTGCACTCCGTTCTTGCATCTCTTTAAATATCCAACCACTACTCTTCTCATCTTCGACCAGCATCAGTAGTGCAGACGTACTGTCCTTAAAGACACGGACGAAGGACTGCTTAGTTATGTAGATGCTGCCTCCATACAAGATAACTCCCACTGGGTGCCAAATGTTAGTATCCGCCGCTTATGGTGTTTGCATAACTATACATGGACGTTCGCCTCAGGGTTACAGTCCCTGTCTATAGCTTTCATCAACTGTTGTCACCAAAGAGTAAGGGGACCGCCGCAAGCGCAATAATACGCAAACGAGAAACCTGTTTAATGACCCGTATTGTTTGCGAAACAAAGAAGCTAACTGCTACTACACATCACATTTGACAAGGCCAAATGGCCGTGTATAGATCTTGAATGGCCAAAGCCACTTTGCCGATATTATGGACTAGTATAATCGGAAGAGCAACATACACTCAGACCCGGTCAGCCCTCAAAGTCAACTGATACTCATGAGGGCTTCTAAAACGATGTTGGAAATAAGGATACTAGTAAAGTGTTCCTAATTTTAAGTTGAAAGTAATACAGCGGGATCTGTGATCAGCAAATGAGTAATTCAAATCCGACAGCAACCTAAATCATACGCTTCTAAATTGACGCTCAAGAATCCAAATTGGGACTTCATTAAACAAAAGATACAAGTATAAGCAGCTCAGTAATTACAGACACCTAGTAGCTGTTTCTATCTTCGTCCTTTTCTTCTCCCTTTTCGCTAGGCCGTTCTGAGGCTTTCACCTCAAAGTCAAGTCTTTAAAGTAGAACTGAGTGTACAAGATATATTTGGTCTATTCGTAACGTAAATTGCTGGTTGTAAAGAGGAAAAATGTCAATCCGAAAGACTTTTCTACAACAAACCGAAAAAGGGCTCATTGCGTTTTGGAAAAGTGAGGCTCGCCAGGATGATAACCAATGTGTTTGGCCAGAGTAGTAATGAGATATCCGGAGCGGAAGATCTACATCAGCAGTGCAACCGCGGTGATCAAAAACGAAGAGGCAATGACCAAAAAGTGGCCGTCGCATCATAATTATTGTGTTGTATTTCGCGCGGCAGTATATGCGGAGCCTACGAAGTAAGCCTCATCGCCCATATCACATTTAGGCACAAGCAAGTTGTATTTCCTCGAAACAAAACATCAAATGCTACTGTTATCCACAAATCTACATTCGATATGTAGGCGTTTTGAACTCCTTTCAAGACCAACAAATATTTCCCTAATGAGCAAACAAAGTAGGGATTATGCGGCTAAGACGCTACCATTAGCCAAGACTCTTGGCTTAATCCTTGGCTCCTCTTGGCGACATCGCATTTGTCGATCCACTCTGCAGGAGCCGAACCTAGATTGAACATCAACCACATAATCCAAGACTTGAAGTACCTATAAATGACTGGAAACTTTGTTTGATATATGAAAGTAGAATGATTAACCTTGTTTAATGATAGTGTTTAGTGCAACAAGGAAAAGGCGAGTGTGCCTATATTGTCAAACGAAGCGCTTCTTTCCGATACCGCGTGCCTTGCGAATCGTAACCCAGTTCTTGAGAATAAAGGGTAAGTAATGTTGTGGGGGTTTCCTCAACTGGAGATGACGATGAGCTGGTTGTCCGAATATCCTCGCTTTCATGCGCATCTCGATTCCCTTCACTTCGTTGCACTTCAGTCACTTCACTGTTCTTTAGTTATTTCCATGGTCTTGTCTTTAAGTGACGGCCTCCATCTTCATCTTGACTACCTCCCCCCAATTCGCATCCAACGGTATCTTCACTGCGGCCGTTGAAAGTGCCCTTAGCGAATAAAACTTTACAGTAGAAAAACGCAAATTCGGTCTTATTTCACCGAACATGCATGCCCAGCAGCAACTGCGTGCTACCACGGCGTCGCACATTGATGCCAGGACACAGGCCGGCGCTAATTGACCCAGGTCAGTTGCATTTGTTCAGCTCATTGCTTTAGAGTAATTATTCCCGGTAACATACTCGGGAGTATCCGCAATTGGTCTAATGTGTGTTCGAGAGGGGTACCGGAGGATGTGTTTGATTTTCAGCCCACTGATAACACCTATGGCCACAGAATAATAATACAACAGACTCCTCGGTATGATTATGTGATGGTGATACTGGGACCCCTGCCCCTGATTGTTACCCATGACACCTACCTTTTTCGTTGCGAATTTATAAGAGCCTTCCTAAATTGTTTAGCGGAGAGCGTTGAACTACGGCGTGTGCGCCCAATTGCCGGATCTCCCGCCTACCCATTTGCTCCTCTCGCCCACATGCCGAGGTCACAATACCAGCACTATCCACTCTGTGATTTGGCAAATTGTCTGCAGCATGCATACTACCCACCGTGCCTCACCACCTACTTGACGCGGCTTGGCTTTCCGAAGCTTTTCTTGAATAGAGTCAGGCTTCAGCAAGATATCCTGATCACGCTTGGCTCACCTCCTTCCAAATGAAGGCTAAATAAAATAGAATGTAAGCTTTTAAGAAAGTGGAACCATGCATTCTGGCATTTGCCCTTGTAGATCCACCTCCTTCACATGGGAACTCCTCCGGTTTGGCTTATCTTGGCCCTTGCCATAGATTAGACGAACGTCCAGGACGGATGGAACAGAGTAGATTGAGTAATTATTTATATAGCATAGGAGTCTTTGACCAATATCACAGGCTTCTTCTGTACTTGTCTCTCCCGCCACCATCCTATAAGTTAAGTCTTTCGGTCAAAAATGATTGCCAAAGCCCTTCCCATCGCCCTCCTTGCTGGTGCTGCCTCGGCCACTTGCCCTTTGTCTGTCGAGATCACCAACGCAGACAACCATGTGGTTAATGTTGCAGTCACCAACACGGGCAACGAGACCATTTCGGTCTTCAAAGGCAATACGGTGTTCAGTGATCATGCCACCAAGGATCTCTTGGTGACTGATGCAGGTGTGTAAAGCAGTCGATTGCAAACCGATCGAAATGAGATACTTGAATAGCTGGCTTACAAAAGAATAGACGGCAAGGCACTTCCATTTGAAGGCGTCTTTGTCAACTACAAGCGTACCGGCCTTGCGGCTAGTGCATTCCAGAAGATTGAGGCTGGACAAACAGTCACTGTTTCGGTCAACGCAGCCAAGAGTTACAAACTCAGCGGTGTCGAGCAGGCCAAGGTCACTGCTATTCAAGGCTTCCGCTACGCAGCAGGAACCGACACACCTTCTTCGTTTAAGGAATTGGCCGTGTGTGCGGATGTAACGTCCGGTGAAGTAGAAGTCACCCCTGACCAGTCTACTGTTGCTGAGTATGTTCTTTAGATGCGTTAGTTACTATCCTAGTACTGACTCCCGCGTCTATAGGCAGCATATCTCTCGCAGAGGCGAGGTGCCTATCTCGTCCCGTATTCAAAAGCGTTCCATCACGTACTCTTCGTGCTCCGCCTCGCAAACCAGCACTCTGAAGACTAGTGTCTCCGACGCCATCTCCATGGCTAACAAGGCTTACACTGCTGCTGGTACTGCTGCCTACTACTTCACCACCTGGTGAGTAACTCTGAGCTTCCTAGACACTTGAACTGAGACAGTTGTTGACTTGCTCCTTCCTTCAGGTTCAAATCAACCTCGGTCGAATCCAAGGTGCAGACCATCTACAAAGATGTGGCCAATGTCCAGACCACGTCGCCCAAGATCTCGTGCACCGACACTTACAGTGACTGCACGGACGGTTCTGCTTTGCTATACACCGTCCCTTCGGCCAATGTTATTGTTCCGTGCCCCAACAATGGCTTCTGGGACTTCCCCGAACTTGCATCGCAGTGCGCAGGTGACGATTATGACAAGGCTGGTAGCATGCTTCACGAGATGACCCACTTGTTCGGGACTACCGACTGGGCTTACGGTCCGACTGCCGCTCAGGCTCTGTCGGCTACGAAGGCTGCTGCTAATGCGGACACTTATGAGATGTATGCCGAGAGCGTTCGTCTTGGAGGCTGCACCACTGGATAAGTATACGCCATTAACACATCTAGGGAAATTGGGAGGGGTGGTTGGGAGAGAGAGTATCACCATGATGTTCGGCATATTTCATTCATGTAGCGATTCAGGTGACATTGGGTTTACAACATCAGTATCTTTCGTTGGAACGCTCATGCTCCAAGGAATAGAGGATTTTCCACAACTACTAGATTGATGAATTCACAGAAAAGATTCAATGCCGACTGTAGACTCTTGAAGTATTCTTTAAGCGTTCCACTACTCAATCCAAAGTAATCTGCGGTCGAGCTGACCGAGCCCAAAATTACATTATTGCCGCGGGAGATGTTCAGGTTGCCTTCATTGTTTCAATAAATTATAGGCAAGCGAATTCTTCCATCATTGTCTACGCGATCTTGCTCCCGTGAAGTATAAGATAACTATTCACTACCGTGTGTGTCTGCTCACTCCAACTAGAGTTTGGGAGATTTTCATGACAATGACTGGGAAGTTATTGCGACGATGAGGCAACAATTACTTCCTCCTGCACTCGAAACTACGAATGGAGTCATTGAAATGAGCGTTGCCATCTCCTAGGTTACCATCGTCTTGATTGCGGTAGGTATCACCGCGGCAATCGCGCTCACTGCCCATGACCGAAACGTTAATTATGAGGAAAGATTCTCTAGACCAAGTGACTTGGTTTCAGGAAATGATCGCAAACTTACCGGTACCAAGTGCAAGTGTTGACATCTTTGTCATTGTTGCGAATCGAACTGATGCGAGCGACAAGTTCACCGGGTACATTGTCTATAACACGTCAGTACAGATTACTACCAGATCGTAAATTGTGACATTGAGTGCGAAGGAAAAGACGTACAGCAGGTTTCAGTCTGGAATCTTTTTGTACGGCAGATGCCCTTCCAGTCTTTGTCCTCGCACATGTAGACAGAGGGCTCAGCCCGAGCCATCAACACTGAGCCGGAAGCGTCGTCCACCGGGGCAGCTACGACAGCAGCGGCGCATGCTGCCAAGATGTTTAGAATAAGATTGACGGGAATCATAATTATAATACAATTGGGCGGGAAGCAATGCAGTCTGGTACAGAGTAGTGCACAATGAGCGCTGTGATATGCACTGCTAGGGATACTCTGAGAGGAGAATGCACTCCTACTCGGATCTCTTATATATCTCAATCAGTGTATTACTGAAGCTTGTGCTCATTTTCAAATAACTTCAAGTGGTTACCCAATCCAGAAATCTTAATTGCTTCTCCACATAACCTACCTCGGTAGTCCGGTTTCATGGTTTCATGGGTATCCTTTAATCAATTTCAACGTACTTAAATTACCAAGTTTCTCGACACGAAGCGGTGTCATCCATGCTAGCCTCAACAATTGCCTCTATGTTTTAACTACAGGGCTGCACAAAGTTCTGTTAAGCAGAGAATGACTGAGAGATAAGACAAGTCCCATAATCTGATAGATGGTATCTGGGAGAATATAATAGACTCAACAAAGCTGGCCAACAGGTGTCACATATCCCTCCTAAAAAGAATAAAAAGAGAGAAAGAAACAGAAGGGATGTTGAATTGAGATTTCGAATTGAGATTTGATTAGCTTCTTGCTTGGACTATACTTAGGCTTCCTGTGGATGGTGGTTCTCTGATGGTGTATCATCTGCGCATATGTGGTTTAAGTGCTGGTCTAGGCCTCGGCCAACGAACCCTGGACAGTACGCTTCATTTGTACTAACTTTCTCCCGGATGACATCGTGCGATAAGCTTCTGTTGCCGAAAGTCTGGACGAAAATCCGATTCCAGCCAGAACCTAGATTTCATGGTCGGAAACCCAAATCTCCATCCAGCGGTAAATGTTCACACTTCCCTCATACGCTTGGGCCTTGATATTAAACAGCTTTGGTTTGATGTCGCGCCTCGTCAAAGCGATTCAACACTCATCAGCTGATGCATCCTGTCCTAGAACTTACCGAGTGTGTATCGAATTGGGAGCCTCTTTGATCAAGCGCCCGGCCGCGTCTGAATGAAGGCTCTCTAATGACACACAGAGTCATCGCTTTTGCAATCAGACAACGAATCTTTTAAGTTATTGCAAGAGAAAGAATGAAGATGATACTGGATGATTTTACCAATGGTTCGGCTAGTTATAATGTCAGGTCTTGCTGTGATACCACTTGAATTCTGACATGCTATAAAATAAATTCCCGGAGATTACACGGAACATTACACCTATTTGCGCAAAATATTCGCGTAATGTTACGATTTATTGCAGCCCTTTGTCATCTCAACGGGGGCGGCATCAAGAAATTCTTTTCGGCAGCCTGGCCATTGACTATGACCTACACTACACCTCTCGTTTGACTGGTGAGCCTTAGCGTAGAACGGTCCCACCTATTCCAGGCAAGAATGTGAGTTTACGAGGCTATCTTGAACACATAAATCTCCAGGCTTAACGATGTCACACCGCGAATGAGACCTAATGAAATAAGGGCTTAATGGCCAAAGGAATTCGACCTTCTTCCGGAGCAGTGTTTTTGCCTGGAAGGTTACCTTTGATGTCTCTTCTGTAAATTTATTCACGATGTGTCGTGAAACCGTAGGAGAAATAAGCTGACTGTTATCTATTTACTACGAGATTGTGCTTTTTATCTTGTAAAGATGGGTAAAAGCCGGATCGATGACATGCGATATCGCGAGTGTTTTTATCGAGTACGTCATCTAAAGGATATACAGGCATTTGGCTAAATCTCATCCATGCCCTTTTGGTTGTTGGGTGGGGTCTCATAAAGAACCTGCCATCAGTCTTCTCTTTACTCTTGATTTTATCTTCTCGAGAATCATAAGGCGATTTTGGGAACGAAGAACGATCACACCTCAGACTTGAATCTTTTTTACGCTACTTCGACCGATTATCAGCACAACATACTATGTACGACTGACCTAGATCCGCACATTTGCCAATACTAATGACTTCCAGAAGCAGAGTAGTGATTGGCCTAGTGTTGTTTCAAGAAACCGAATACAAACACATTCGGCTTGATATCGCCAGACATTGCATCGGATACCGGTATCTCTTCCCGGTATGGTTCTGACAGCTAACTTTCCAACAATGTTGGTGCCTCTTCGTCGAGAAGTATTACGCAGAATTGTGCTTGAATCTCCTGGTTCATCCTTTAACTACTTATTATACAACTCTACTTTATAGGCAGGTTGAGCCTGTGTTGTATTACCGGGATTTTGCTTGGAGAATCCGTCGTGTCATTAACGAACGCCTTTGAACCTTGGTTCGTTTACGTGTTGTACTGTGTTTCATTTTCCTTAATTCTGTCAGCTTAATGAAACTAACTGATCTTCAAATGAACCTGGAATGTCAGTGAATGTCATATCCTGGAATGAAAATGGACAAATTCCAACGAAATGGTACTCATTCAATAGTAAAGGATACTTATTTGACAACATCACAATCACGTTACTAATCTGTATTTTCGGGCTCGGGATTGGGTCCCAGACTATTTGCTGAAGAACCGTTTCTGGAACATACCGGGAAGCGGGCAATCATGGGGTATATTTCTTAGCTGCCCAGATCCTAAAATCAAGCTGTGTCCTTTTGAGCCGTTCAAACTCACGTCCTGGTTGAAGTATATTCTCGCTCTCACGATCAATCGTATCAGCTTTCTTCTCCTCTTATCAGATACTTAATACAGACAGATCAAGAGCCAAGTCGGCGATGCATGGTCTCGCCAGCGAGTAACTGCAACGCTCCTAGGTCATGAACAAGCAGCTTCAAAATGTAAGCACTAGCCAAGGGTATCAATTCCACCGCTTTCGCGCTTCGCACCAAAGTGCTCATGGGGTGCCAGGACGTTACCAACTCAATCGGCATTTGCGGGGCCTGGGCTGACTTGGCACTATTTGTCTTTCCATCCGAAGCTCCGTCACGCATCGCGAGTAGGTCAAGCCTCCCACGATTGGCAGCTACAAATTCTGGATCGGATGCTCCAAGAACCTTATCATATATGCGTGAGCAATAGCATCAACCACAAGTGTATGGTCGTTGGGCTGCTGTGGGCGTGGCCGAGGTGTCAAAAGTTCGTCATGCACTGTCCAGGCCACCAACACTCCCGGGTCCATCCCTCTCGACGTTCTCTGGGCGACCAGGAACAGAGCCCGGAGCTATCAGCTTTCTATGGAGGAGAGGGACGAGACGCTGATGCTGGCAGGGACTGTAAGTGGAGGGCGACTATCGTTACAATCTGTGTTGAAAATAGAGCACCTGCCGAGAAAAATGAAGTAATTGATATAAGGACTTGTCCGCTTAGGCTCCGGTGATTTGGCTTCATGCCGGCAGTCAAGCCTTTTGTTTGCCTTAAAAACGGCCTAGAAGTGTGCATCAAAAGCATTGATTTCTACCATTACCAAAATATACTACGTACAATGGTGGCTACTACTTCAGGCTAGCTAGCGCTAGCGTCTTCAAACGCCGCCCCGGAATGTTTCTATGTGTATCGTTTCCCGGATTCTCCGTTAATTATGTCATGAAAAAGGCCGTAAAAAGGGTATGTGAAAATAAGAAGCGCAAGATAATCGACCGGGAAGTTTGGCAACGTTTGCCGTGGCACCAGGCGGATATTCAATCAGACGCTCACTTCCGTGAAAACCGAGAGAAGAACCCGCGCTTGGCCTCCTTCTTGGGCCCTCTCGGCTTGCTCGCCTCTTCCTGAGTATCGAGCTGTGTGGTGTTGTCGTTCATGACTTGTTGTGCGTGCGAGACTGTACCCGGGCGATGACCAAGCGGGGAGCCAGATGGACGAGGAGGCGGCGGCGGTGGCGCTGGGGGAAGGCCGTATTGGTACTGCGGCGGTGTGGGTGCATTTTGCAGCGGTGGAAGTCCAAATGAGGGCGGGGGATAGGGGTGTTGCCCCGGGGGCGGTGAGTAGGTGTGCGGCGAAGCAGGTGACGGTGGGAGAGGGGGGTATTGCTGCGGAGGCGCTTCCAGCAAATGCTGCTGTTGCTGCTGCTGTTTTTGTTCCTCGGAGAAGAGATCGATGACCTTACCGGAGCTGAATAGTCTCTCGTAGACGGCAAGGGTGGTGCCGAAGTCCTTCTGTCCGTCGACTTTGACAGCGTCGAGGAGCTCCAGAACGTAGGTTTGGCAGTTGTTGGTGATGAGGTTGTATGCCGGTTGCCGAGACCGGATGCTCTGTATGACGTACTCGCCTGTGTCTCATTAGTACTCTTGAGCTTGAGAATACTTCCCGAGTTCATGGATTTGTTTGAAAGGGGCCGCGAGGACTCACCCGCCCGTCGGATTGCATCATCGTTGAAGCGCGTCTCACCAACCGTGAAGGTGCGCCATTCATCGCGTTTATAGCGCTCATTGGTGTAAATGACATGAAAATTTTCATCCTTTGAGTCTCATCGTCAGAATCACTCAGGAGGGAGCGTGGAGAGCGAGCGAGAGGAGGATGTGTGTGAGATTGGATCGACTCACCATCCACAGCTGATGAGCAAAATCGCCAACCAGCACGGCCCAATGCTGCGTGGGATCGGGATACTTGTTGATCTTCTCCGTGATCATCTTGCCCAGACCGGTCTCCTCGGCGAACCACTTGCCGGCAAGCCCCCCGACGGGGTGCCAACCGACCTCGACCACGCGGGGCGGGCCGTCGAGGATCGGTTGGGTCACGGGGACGACATTGGGTGTGGCGCCCAGGCCAAGGGCATGCTTCACGGCGAGCTCCCCTTTAGTGAGGTTCTTCTTCCTGTTCTTCGAGTCAGTGGGTTACTGGTAAAATGCTGCTGATGCTGGTGGGTGTTGTGCAATAGTGAGTGTTGTGACAAAAGGAGGGGGTGGGAGCATCGTAGGGCTGGCAGGGGTGCGAGACGCGTAAGGTGAAAATAAATGGCGCGCGTACAGGAACTCTCCTACTTTGTCCCGCTTTCTCTTCCCTTCCTCGTCGGATCCCGGCTGTGACATTGCGACTTCGACGGCGCGGCTCAAATGGGGGTAAGAAGTCGGGTCGCGGGGTTGAGAAGCGGTGACTGAGCGCCGATACACGGCCCGTTGGGGGATCACCAGCACCGGATCGAACGTGGAGGGCCAAGACTTGAAGGAGGTCGCTTTTGGTTGGAGGGGGGGAAATATTGGGAGGGGGCGAGCTGGGTATCTTACTTGGAGTCTCTTGGAGAGACCGGCTTCGACGGCAAGCAAAAAAAACCGACTTGAGTTTCTTCTCTTCACTGCCTCGCTGGCGGGTTCGGACTGGCCGACACACACGTGAGGCGCATTAACAATTTTTAATTTAATTTGCGCTGCACACGCCCAGCGCGACCAATCAGAATCGTGACATGGCGTCGTCTTGGCTCTCAAAATGGAAACCGCGCGGCCATAGCGGCGCAGGCCTTGTTACCCCGTAGTTAACGAGATTCTGTCGGTCGATGTGATTCACTGCCGAGGGTGTGATGCAGAGGCAACTGGGCCTCTTGCGAACATCGCGCTTCGATCCAGGGACAACGGGACGGTCCGATGAGGCTCTCCCAACCTTCGAACGACTTCACTTGCGTCAATGGTGGGCCTTCTACACTGTGATTGCTCCCACCGATCATGGCAAAAATAACACGCATTGGCATTGAAATCTTCCAACGTTCGACTCACATATTCAGACAGGACACTCACTGCGTCTCAATCTAAACACGCAAATGATTGACGTCCCACATCGCTGGCATGAGGCCAGTCGTGAGCACCGTCCCATGATGACGAGCCGAGGAACCCGGCACCTGGCCCTCTGGCATAACTCAGTTTACTCAAGTGAACGGAGGATAACAGTAACGGGAATTACAGTAAGCTTGGGCTCGCTGCTGTTATAGACGAAGAAACACGGACCCGCTTCCTAAGCATCTGCGAGTCTTTTCAAGTAACTCCAAATACGGCGAGCCATCCACCCCACAGTTCGCCCCGACCATCCAAAGACGCAACAATGCAGCTGTAGGATACTGCAAGCCGAATGCGTGTCCCTTCTCGCCCACACTTTCAGCATCTTATGAGGTGTTATCGTGTTTGACAGATTTTAGGTTGCACTTAGCACCACCTGGCTGCGGATTGATCAACTTAGACATAAACTTTTCTGGGTTGGGGGGGGGGGGGGGGGGGGGGGGGGGGCTGTACACGGACAGAACTTGCCTCCTCCCAACAAAGAGCACATATCTCTTCGTAGCTGAGACCAGTTCCAGAGCTGTTGAAGTGCTATGGTCTTCGGGTCTATCTTCGCCCATTGGGTTTTTGGCCGACGTGATGCTGGCTGTGGATCACCCTGTGCTGAAGTCACCAGAATTTTGTCTTACTCTTTCGCACGCTTGCTGTGGCCCCTAAGGCCAGGTCGGTTGTCCGATCCTTCGCGTATGGCGGCCACCTAGTGACCACAAAAGGTATGTAAATTTTCAGCTTGACAACAACGAAGTAGGTCACTTTCAGATGATGGAGCGACGATTGAATATGTCAGAAATGCTGGCGTCAGATGGTTTTGAGAACTTAATGCTGTGTAATCTACTTAGGATGGTCTTGGGTATGTTGACTAGGGTCAATATAATGGGACTATAAGAAACAGTTGGCTTTCACTGGCTTGTCGTGCCAGGAATGCACAGCAGTATCTCATTGCTGCCCCCTGCATCAGGCCGGGCTGCGTTCGATCTGTAGCGACGGTGATCACTGGCAACCTTGAAGTGGGGGACCGCGGCGACAAATGCGGCGAAAAGACGTTGACTAGTCTATTCTTCCTGAACGGACTACAAAATGCTGCGTGACATGCAACGTCATGACCGGTATGGCAGATGGGCTCCACTGGCTGCTCGGTGCTCGAGGATATAAGCGTTTAAATTGGTACAACCTCCAGCAGTCGGCATCTCTGGGATGCGCCCACTGCCAGGACATCTGAAGTCTCACCGAGCACGGAGACTGAGATTACGACGAGGACAACGAAAGGGTGGTGAGAGATGAGATCAGAGTTCCAAAAGCTTCGCCCAACTGATCGATGCAGAGAGTAACGGCGGCGGGAGGCATCCCCTAGAGGGAATGCTAGTTGAGGACATTTCGGTCCATGTCCTGATTAATAGGTGGCTTGCCTATCCGCCGTACGTAGAGGGAGAGATATGGCACCTGGTCACATTTGAAGGTAAATCAGCCTTGTGCCCAGCCCGAATCATTGCTGCTAAGGCCACTTGTGACAGGCGACCCTGCATCCCTTCATGTCCCAGGTAGACGCGAGTGCAAAGATCTAACGAGCAAAGTGGCCACCGAGATCCGCCGCTGGCTTGACGAATGCCAGGACAAGCATGGCTCATGTCTTGGACGATGCCATCATACGTTATATCGCATGGTCGTTGACTTGGAGTCTACAACTTTCAGCCTCCACCAAAGCGGTCCGGACGAGACGGGCCCATAAGCGACGCTAGGTTACTGCTGGGGTGGCGTCGCGCAGCTCACGACCACCACTGCGAATCTGCAAGACCACTTACGGTACATGGGTCTTGATAGTCTACCCACAACGATCAGGGACGCGGTCGAGATGTGTCGCAGTATTGGCCTCTGCTACCTCTGGGTGGATGCATTGTGCATCGCACAAGACGACGAGAACGACAAACTCGACCAGATCACCAACATGGGATTGATCTACAAGCACTCGGCGCTGACCGTCGTGGCGGCGAGTGCGTAGAAAGTCACGGACAGCTTTCTCGGCGACGGAAAGCCGAATGAACCATTTGTTCAGCTCCCGTTTTACGTCTTGAGGCCACCACCGGTACCGTCTATCCGATAGAGAAGGAGGACACCCAGGTATACTGGCCGAATGAACCAATATTACAACCCGGGTGGACGTACCAGAAGCTGCTTCTCTCGCCGCGGGCCATCATCTTTGACTCGGAGCAAATCACGCTCAAGTGTCCCACCTATGACTACCGCCCTGTATTCGAAACGTACGTTGAGGTGGAAGTCACCTCGCCCACGCTGCCCGTAGGTGTCTTCGGCATGGTGGATGAAAACCTGGCAAGAAGAGACATGAAGCAAAGCAGAGATCACTACATCGGATTAATACAAAACCACATGTGGGAGAAAGTTGTGTACGACTACTCAAAGCGGGACCACGGCAGCTTTGACGACAGGCTGCCGGCGGTGGCAGGCATTGCAGCGTAGCTGGCAGTCGTGTGGAACGACACGTATCTGGCTGGGTTTTTTGGGGGGTCTTGAAGCACCCAGGCTAGTACCGCACCAACCGTAGGTGGCAAAAGTTCCACAGCTTTGGCTACATCAAGCAGAAGGAATTCTGTGAGGGCGTGGTCTAGAGCACTACTGGCGCCGGCAGTCCGACCTGGTCATGGGTCATGGCCTCTTACCCCGTCGCCATCCACAAGCTGGATGAAACGGATCCGCAACTTGTCGGTAGCGACATACAGCTCGTGTCGCAGAGGTTGCCCTTTTGGTAGATACGGTCCAACTCTATCACTCTCAAGGCAAAGGTGCTAGATGCGGCTGAGGCGTGGAGTTCGACGTCGAGATCCAGACGTGGTTCAGGCGGACTTCATGTGACGGCAACGGCGTCTGGCTCGACTTCGAGGACCCTAACTCTGAGATCGAGAGGTGGAGACTATTGTATCTCGGCAGAACTGGTTCTAAAGGCGTTTCTTTTTCAAATCGTCGAGCGAACAGACGCAAGCAAATATCGACAGGTTGGTCGTGCTTGCCTCGATAGCTCTTGCTTCAAGAATGGGGGGAAAGAGCACTGTATTTGGACGGGTCTCTTGCGTGTGGCTAAAAGGAAGGCTATAGTTATAGAGTAAGAGCTGCATGGCAGACGTTTTCGTATAACAAGTAGATTATCGAAGGGACGAACCTATGTCTTATGAAACCTCGGTTGACCTTGTCTTTATCCTATTGTGTGCCGGAGTTTGCGGCTCGATCTGTACCTGAGTTCCTTTGAATTAATCAAAAGCCATCTTTATTTATTGAACTGCTTGACATTTTGTCCATTTTTGTAGCGGGTATTACTAATCGAGGGGTTATTGCGTCTTCGCATGTACCTACGGCTTGAAAACCAAACTTGAATATAGCAGCGCGACTTCTGCGCAAGGTTGAGTGAAATGCTCGAGTAAAAGAGTCTGCAACGCGATATTATGAGATTACAGGCGCATAGACTCATAAGATAGATAGTGTGATATGTCCTCTTACTAATCGTTAACCTCAGTGAAACAAGGCGTTTATAGAGTGAAGTAGGAAGGTACTCAGTTGTTATAAATTATGTATAAGGTAGTGGGAGGGCTAGATGTAGCATACGAGTTAGTGCATTTTACTTTAGTGAACAATTCCTGGTGACTTATGGACTGTTATAATTGACTGCCGTCGCCTCGGGAAAAATCAGGCGTATACAATCTGGGGAAGCCTCCTGGATACAGCGGCAATAGTTAGGCCCAGAAAGTGATACGATCTATCTACTATGGCGTCCTGTGAGCTATCTGCAGCGAGTTGCTAAGATCGTCGATGAAAGTCACTAGCCGAAGAAATGAAAGAAAAAAAAAAGAAATATGGACAGAAGGGGGCCAGTCAAGACGGCAGAACGCTTTTGAAAGTAGAGTGAGGTGAAGAATGCGGAATTTTTTCAATTTTATCGTTTTGATATTTTTCTAGAAAAAGGGCCATTGTAACTCGAAGCTGTCACTAGAGATTTCAGACAGGGCATGCAAAAGTGGAAAAGTGAAAGCGGGATGGGAAATTTGACCTTATAACGTGATTTGGAGATTCCTTAGAGACAACGTGGGATAGGGGTGTAAATATAAAAAAAACAAGAAGGAAGGCGAAAAAGAAAGGAAAGGAGAGAAAGAAAAAAAGAAAGGGGGAATCGCCAACCCCGAAAGAGAAAGAGTTGGTTGTTGGTTATATCTGAGCACAAGTGGAGCAATCACACCTCTGATTGTCACGAGATTCGACTTTGACTTCATCAATGGAGTAGCATGATTCGGCTTCCCCAGCCGTATTATCAATCCTACTCCCTAACCCAGCCTACTTGACGTTCGCTGATAGTTATTTTTAGCTGCCTCCATGTGGTATCCAGCAATATCGCAGCCCTCCGAGTACGACTGTGTTCAGTCAGCCTGTCTTTTCCACCTATCTTGAGGTCGAAGTGGAAACAAAGCGGTTCTAGATCCATTTCAAAGTGGGAAAAATCCATTAAAGATCATGGAAAGTCAAGACTTTGATGTCTGGGTCGGTATATGATCGTTTACTCATGTAATTTACCATTGTTTTCGTCAGAAGCCCGAAACAGTATTTCCGTTCCATTCCTTTGGTTAATCAAACAACCTCAAAAAGGCACCGCAATTAGAGCCCCTGCAAACGCTGCAAACGCCCACACGGTCACCAAAACACCAAAGCCACCTCCGTGGTTCGTCATCCTCCAGCCATGAGCCGCACCTTGCGAGGTCTCCGTCGGGGCGGCGGTACCGCTACCGCTGTCACTGCCACCGGCTCCCGTCGCAGTTGCTTCCGCCGTGTTGAAGATTAAGGTTACGGCTGGTCTCGAGGCGACAGGTTGAAAAGGCCTGAATCCATCTTCCGCCAAAGTTATGACCTGCATGCTGCGATCGACGCTGGTCGCCGTGTACGAGAAAACGGAGCCCGTGATGACGGTATCGTTGTACGTGATGGTCGCGTTGGCCCAGGTGTAGTCTTGTTGCTCAGCTTGCCACTGACACATTTCCTTCTCACCATACACCGATTCCGGTACCTCGGAATAACAGCCGACTTCGAAGCCTACGGTGTAGTCCCTGCGATGATAAGCCTGTCAGCCGGTCCGCTATTTTACTATCTTTCAGGGAGATAGGAAGAGGACAAAAATAGAAGATGGAATAAGAAGACTCACTTGGGACAACAGATGACAGCAGTCTCACCGTTGTCGAGCGCCTCGGCAAGAACATTGAGAATTGGATTGCTTCCAATGATGCCGGCAAAGGGGCTTCCTTCACGTTCGGACCCAATGGGGCTATCCATAACCGGCGGCTTAAATACGCCGATAGAGCTGACCTCGCCGTTGCTGTTCTTGGCAGCCACGCCGGCAGTAGTGTACGAGTCTGGACAGACGCTGGCGGGCGAGAAGTATTGGATGGACGGGGCGCCAGGGAAACCTAGGGAGGAGGCGGACGTGTAGGCCGCGTCAAGGGCGCTGCCCGAGGGAAAGCAGTCGCCTAGTGGATTGTATTCGCACTTTTTTGGGTTGAAGGCCTGTACACGGTCTGTGAAGGCAGATTCGAGGGCCAGGTAGAGGGCTGGGGAGCGGGTGGCGCACGCTGACGGCGGGGTGAAGACCGTCGTCAGCGGGCCGAGGTTGGTGATGGGATGTTGGGAGAGTTCGGTGACGGGCATCTTAGCGGCTTGCCTGGACGACTGCGTTCTTGTAAAGGTCTTCTCGGGTATGGACCGCCAAGGTCTTGCTATTGAGGCAGCGGACCGGCCTAATGGGAGGCACCTGCTTTTAACTACAAATTGACAACATCGTCTTGGTTGATATTATCGCCGGCTGCAAAGAGAAGCGAGTACTTTTGACAGGACAAGCCGCCCAAATACCCCGGGCCAAGGCCAGATTGAAATGCTCAGCGAATGTGGACAGACATAAGCCGGGCAAAGAAGGCATGCCGCCCATCGTCATAGCCTTACCTCATTTGGCGACAAGCTGCTGTGCCGCAGGCGTGGAACTGGCTTGGCGAGAGCCCACCTTGATTGGGGCCAGGAACCAAAGGAGGGAAGCGTGCTCGGCTATATGCACCGCACGCCTCGGGCAGCTGGTGGTGGCCAGTCATTGAAGAGCCTTGATGACGGCGGTAGGGTTGGTGCACGAATTCGCGCTGCGGATCAAAGCACCACCTGCGGCGCAGTTGCTAGTGACATCTACTAGGTATGTCATCGACGGCGTCCAGTCTCGACCGTTGCATTCAACACATGGCTCGGCCGAACCCCCTGTCCTGTCACAAGAGTCTACCTCTGCCCTGCGGTCTTGGCATGTAGTAGGGTAGTAGCCGCTTACCACCAAGTGACAATGGCTGACTGGGTAGAATTGATAGATGCGATGCGCCGCATAGGGCAGCAGCGAAATAACCGCAGGTCTGCCAAAAATCCTTAGTCCGGGGGTTGGGGTGCACCAACCAGCTTGTAGCGAATCGAGGGTAGTTATTCCACCTTTAAAAAGGCCAGTCGTACATATGAAATTGAAATAAGTATCTCCGAAGACGTCGACAAGTTCGTGGAGGCTCTGGTCATGTGGGACTTCAGGTTTGGATGTTGGGTGCTACTCAAGACTCCACAACAGGAGAGCACCGGATGATGCAGATAATTGTGTAGGGCAGAGATAGGAGAGAATTACCAAGCCACCCCTACTGGATAGGATGAAGGAACGAAGATGAATGACATGCTTCGTTTCACTCTATGCTAAGTTCATTATCGAGCCAACGGACTGGCCTGTCAGCGCCGAATGCCGTGCAGGACCAGCATGAGAACAACTTCAAGTCGGAGCATCGAAGCAGCTGCAGTCGTCGCCGCCGGTAATCTTCTCAGCAACAGAAACAAGAAGTTATGAATGATTGTAACTCCCGTTGTATATACTCAATGAAATTGTCATTGTCTATGACTCTTGGAGGGATTTGTCCCTGGTATCCGTTGTAACCTAAACTCCGGGTTTCTGTCTCTAGTTAGCCTCCTGATGGTTTCAGGAGCGTCGATGATATGCTATGCCTCATGCCCAAATCCCCGCCAACGCCAATGCCATGAAATGAAATCCAATTCGCCAATGCACATGGTTTGTAATCGAAACCCTACTCAGAGTGCAGAACTTAAAGACTCAGCAGACGTCCAACGTGGGACACGCAGCATCAACGAGCCGCATCGCGCGGTCCGGGCGTATCGCGCGCTGGAACCCACGCAACTCACCCCTTCGCTCGTGCCTCTTCTTCTTCACCGCCGCAGGCTTCTCCTGCTCTTGTCCCATGCCTTCGATTTCGTCGTCAGGATTCACGAACGCAAGCGTACTTCGGGTCTCGGCAGCCGCG
Organism: Colletotrichum incanum; assembly: GCA_001625285.1. NCBI lineage: Eukaryota > Fungi > Ascomycota > Sordariomycetes > Glomerellales > Glomerellaceae > Colletotrichum > Colletotrichum incanum. The sequence continues at coordinate 29,568 of LFIW01000564.1, forward strand.
ATCCGCGCCGTCTCCCGGATCGCGCGCTCACTGAGCGTAAACGGCGAATGGAAAAGATAATCTCCCGGCGCATCACACGCGGCATACCCGCCCGCTGCCTCGGGCGTCTCGGACGTCTTGGCCCAGATACACGGGATCCACGTCTCGGCGAAGAAGACGTTACCCTGCTCGCCGTCCGTCCTGTTCCCGCGGCCCGTCATGTCCGTCAGCCCGTGGGCGCGCATCTGGTTCTCGATGATCGCCTCCCTCACAAAACTCACCGCGTCGACCTGGGCGCCGACTCGGCGGGGAAATGGTACACGCAGAGCCTCGCCTTCAGCCGGGGCACTGAGACCCTCGGCGCGGGCAAAACGGAGACGCGCTGCATTGCCCTGGCTCGTCGGCACGTAGCCGAACTTGCCCCTCTCCTCGTCATCCTTGGGCTGCGGGTCCGCTGTGTGCATCCACGCCTCCATACGGCCCTTGACCTCGGAGTTCCATCTCGTCGTGAGGTGCGCCGCGTTGGTCATCTGCTCAGCCTTGGTGTGCGGGCTCGGCGGCGCGGGGCGTTGGGCGTGCCAGCCAGGCGTCAGGGAGACGTCGAACAGTTGCGGCACGATGACGCGGAAATTCTCGACCTCGCGCGGATCGACATCACCTTCGCCCTTATCCACGGTGTTGAGCTTCTCAATGAGCGAGGCGTCCTGGTAGGCCCAAAAGTCGGAAAAGGCGACGGACTCGGCGTCGAGGGAGGCCTGATAGACACGCTCGACCTGGGCAAAGAGGGCGGCGACGGCGGCGTCGACGATTCCCTGGCCCAACTCGCGAGGCAGGGAGGCGAGGGTCCAGACGTCCCAGGTGCCGAAAGTAAAGACCCAGACTGTCTCGCGGGGGAGGTCTTGGGGTTGAGGTTGGGCGAGGAAATCGTCGATCTGGGACTTGAGGTCGGCGATGGCGTCGGAGAGGGGGAACTGCTCAAGGAGAAAATCGTAGTTGTAGCCTGGCGCTTTGGACTGCTCGAGTTCGGAGGTGACCTTTTCGATGGTGCTTCTGTAGTGCTCGGTTGAGGTCATGGCCTGCGCGGGGAGGCTAGTTAAAGGGATGAAGGATTGATGAGCCGAGCAGCGGAGCTGTAAATATGTCAGTTGGGCAGATGAACCGGAGACACGGGGCCAGACGCACCTCTTCGCAGAGCATCTCACTCCAGCCCTTGCCCTTCGCTCCCTTGCCTGTCGATGGCGTTGCGATATCTGGCGATCCGAACGCCACGACTCTCACGCCGCCGGGTCCACCGGTACCAACGCTCTGCTGTTCTTCGCTTTTGCCGAACGGCGACCAGCTCCATCGTGACCCGGAATTGGAGAGGGTATCTGTCGACGTCGGTGACGTGAAGAACTTGCCGAGAAGAAGGAGCGCGAATGCGGCAAGGGTGAGCTGGATGATGAGGCGCGGGCCGCCGCGCAGGACCCGGGTCGAGATGAAGCCGAGCAGCGTCTTGAGGCTCATGTCGCACTGGTCGAAGGGGGATCCCGAACTGCTGCTGTATGACGTCGGTGATGAGGGCCGCCTCTCGTGACGTGGGAGTTCCTTGGACATTCTGTGCAATGTATGCCTGGAGGGATAGAAGCGTACGGCGGCGGCGTCGTTGTCGTCGTCGTCGAAAGTGACGATGATCCTCGGTATGAGTTTGTTCGCCACGGTTTTGGGTGATTCAGTCGTTCAAAGCCCGACCGGCGAATGACGTTAGGTGGCTGTGTGCCCTGTTTCCCTTTCCTTCCAAAACGTTCCCAGTGGTTCAGTTTACACTGGAACAAACTAATAAAACCTCAGTTGCCGTGGTTTATTCTGATGTATCCCGCGATGCTCTCGGTGTAAAAGACGACGACTACTTCCTAAAAGGGTAGTCGGTCGTGTGGCCGATGTTACCAGCAGTTTTTTTTTTCTTGTACTGGCGCCGTGCCAAGCCGGCAATCGAGGAGCGAAAGGGGAATTTTTCGTCTCGCCAAGACCTTCACACTCCGGGCAGCGGGGACGGGTTGCGACGCCGAGGGGTTTGGCTGTGAGCCGGGACGACGGCGGCCGTTGATCTTCTCAAAGGCGTCTTCTCTCGAGAGCTGGAAGAAGAAAGCAGGAGAAGGAAACGGGAAGTCGGAAGGATGATCAGGTACAAAGAGGTCAAAGGGTCAAAGAGGGGAGGGAAAAGGGGAATGGGTTCAAACAAGGAAGGGCAGACGCTTCCTTCAAAAGCACCTCTCGGGCCTTCATGCAGGAAGACGGACGATGAACAATGGATTAAAAAGGAGACCCTCCTCCGGGTTTCCAGGGAATTCGGGATGTGGCCCAGCCTTGGATGATCTGGGCGCATCCCAACGTACCTTTACGCTGCCCGCTGGACGGATAGCATGCATTCTTCTCCCATGCAATGATGCTATGTTACTCGGTACTTTGACGTGGAGCATCGCAATAGATGGTAAAGAGACATCCGTGGTCATCCCAAATGATTGGAGGGGGAGGGGCGGGAAGGCGCCCTCGGCCTCTGATCCCATCATCCATGATCCCCGGTTCATCCCAGCTTCACCTCTCTTTCATGCGGCTGGGAGTGTGTGGGAACTCTCACTTTTGTGTGTGTCTTCCTCTCAGAGCACGAGTAGATCAGGAGGAGTGTCTGCGCTTGCTGCACTTGCCGCACTGCTCTGGGTGGACTAGACTAACTGGACTGGTTGCTAGGTATTGTGTCATCCTTGCTTTGATGTGCAGTCGTCGTAAGCTCTGGTGGAGACCGTCATCTGGACGGGGTTTCGATGGGCGACGGGCTGGAGCTGAGTACGTGTGTGTGGCTCAGGCCCATTCATTTACTGTGGTGTTTCTTCAATTCAGGACCCTGCGGCGGCGGGGAAGGGCGGCGGAAGGGCACTCGACCTGACCCTGACGGCTAATGGCTCTGCGAGACCATTGGTGTCGCGGTAGTAGTTCAGGGGCTTGCAGAACAGTCAGAGAAACGTACACCTGTCTAGGAGGCTGGGTGATGACCATGGTACTTTGTATTGCCATGTTTGATCCCGTTGTATCCGCAGCCGCGTTCACGTCGCAATTCTCTTGTCCATTGCATTTTTGGGCGTTCCGCCAGCCCTGGGCTTCTCTTGTATCTTGTCCTACCCCATCAAGAAAGTCTCGCCGTTACGTCTGCACATTTCAGGGAGGAATTCCGCTAAGTCTCACGACGGCTCAGTAGGGCCGAGACCGAGAATCTCGAGAATCTGAGAACCTCCACCTTATTGCCGTGGGAAGACATGCAAGTCGACAGCCTAGTTTGGGTTGATGCAGGTGTTTTCGCACCAGTGCCATGGGCTTCTAGTGTAAGCACTCTAACGGGTCATGACATTTGTCGTTCTCCACATCCCGAGAGGCCTGTCTCCGTCTCCGCCATCAGTAGTAAGCCCAGCTCATCCGGTAACACATCACGCGAGCTGCTTTTGTTGGGTTGCGGGACAAAACGCATGTTCCAAGGCTGGTATTTCAAGGTTCTTTTGGAAACTTTTGGGAAACTGCTTGACAGGGGCTCTCGGAGTGTGGCCGTGATCCCGTAGGAAGAAGAAAACGTCTTGACAGACTTGGCTGTAACGTGCACTGTTTGTATTCAGCAACGATCGTCCTCTCATACCCATCCCGAGTTAACCGGATAGCCGCTGCCGAGACCTCTTGATAAGTCTGATTCCTGTTTCCTCACGACACCTTCTTCAGCTCACACCTCGTTTGGCGGCGTCGGTTAGAACGTTGTCAAACCAGGCCGATTCAAGGTGACTGCCCATCGTCCTGTATTAGTTGTTTGTGATGTGGCTTGTTCTTCTGTGCCGGCCGCCGAGCCATGGGGCGAGTCCGAGCTGACCAAAGCAGACCCAAACCCAATTCCTCACGAAATCGGACTCCCAACAGGGGCCGACAGACACTCTCACCCCATGTTCGCTAAAATTCTTAGCCCACGTCATTCTGGGCGGTGTCCAAGACCAACCTGCAGACTGGAGACGCATTTGTCGAATACACCCAAGCGGTGCATGTCCGTTGCAAAGCCTACATCGTCCCAAACCTTTCGAAACAGATTAGTTGAGTAAGTTGGAAGACATTAAAAACAACCCCGTCTCCACGTAATCCTTTCGATGTCTTTCGCTCCTTGTCCCATTGCGTTCCCTCTATCTCGCTCACTCTCCCTCCGAGGCATGCCAGTTCGGATGCGCTGCCCGGTGAAGAATCCCCATGCCCCCCTGATTACCATCCGCCCACTTGGTCATGCGCCGCGTCTGTCGTCCGCCCACTTCCCGGCACTAAATTCGAAAAGACGGCGTCGTCGTCGCCGCGGTTGCGAAAAGTCGATTTGACTTTCCAGCGAACGGGGACGAACCGAAGACGAAATAGGGAGAAAAGACGCTCAGCCCTCTCACTTGGAATGCATTCGTACATTGGCCTACAAGAACGATGCTCCGGGAACTCAGCCCAGAGTCCACGTCGCCCGCAATCTAAACAAACAACCCCTGCTCCCATTCCAAAGGCTCGAAATCCCGTCATGCTCTCTGGCCTCTTCCCGTGTCCTTCACTTGGGCTGCGGCTTGGACTCCTCGCTCAATCCTAACCCCTTCCCCAGCGTTCCATCATCGCCCTCACATCTAGAAGCCCCCCTCAAGATACAACCCCGTCACGGCAAGCCCAATGGCTGCCGTGAAGGGGTACTTCTGTGGGAATCCCGGCCCACCAAACTCGGGGTCTAGCCCGTCAGTGCCAGGATACAACAGCGACACCCACCCGGCCACCCAGTAGATGGATCCCAGGAAACCCGCGATGCGGAACGACTCCTTGGCCATCTGGGCCGACGCATTGCTGCGCCACGTGAAGAAGAGCGTCGCGACGCCCAGGATGAATGAGAGCGTCATTGTCTGCGCATTATGGAACCTTGGAGGTTGGGATGGTCAGTTTGCCTGGCTTGATGGCAATGGTGTGTGGTGATGCGACAAGGTGCATGTAGGCTGACATCACGACTTTCCGGTGATGAGGTGCGAAACAGAGGGAAGACTTACTTGGCGTGCGGAGGCCAACGTGGGTTGTGAATGTGCGTCTCGTTCCAATCCGCTATGTATGCGCCGAACAGCAGCATGATGCCGTCCAGCGTGAGGAGGACGCGGCCGAGCATGATTGTAGGTTGGTGGGTGAGTTTGGCCGATTTGATGGCTACGGCTACAATTTGAGCTGCGTGATATGTTCCGATTGCTTGGCTATAGTGATCGAATTGAAGTATAATCGCAAATCTTCGAATGCACCCCGAACGATAAAGGCAGTGCACAGGCAGGCAGCTAGCTCTTAAACCCTTTGAGGCGCTCTCACCAGATTATCAGTCTTCAAACGTCTGATACTTTCCAGGGTCGTGTCCGTCTCGCTGCCGTGTCATGACTGAGTACCGCTGGGACGCCGCCGCTCTTTAGACTCCGATCTCCCGAGAGCGTTTGGTGCATTACCAAGTCGCTCGCTTGGTAGTCGTCCTTGCATGCGAATACCCCGCGTGCAAGTTCGGAGCGCAAGTTAACCCCATGTGGCTCACCTGCTTTCCCATTCCGTTAGGCATACAATTGCGGACAACACCATGCAACTGTTGGGGAACTCCGGTGGCTCCGGGTGTGTCGGTCCCGGCGCATCCCCGATGTGAAATGGTGCACCGAGAGCCGAGAGTCATGAGGTCCGATCCGAGGATGGGATGGTGTGGAAGTTCGACAAATACAAACATCCTAAAGACAGCTTGCCAAAGAGATCTGCTGCTTCAGTCGGTTTATCGACTAGTTGGATTTTTTGGCGATGGCGTTATGGCCCTACGAAACATCTCTCGGCTTCGTAGCCAACTTGCCCTGGACTGGACAGCGTGAAAGGGTGTCGAGGCCCTTTTTACTGGCGTCTCACTCAGGACGGAGAAAGTTCGCAAGTTAACCATGTCCATCTTCTTTCTTCTCTTTTCTACGTGCAGGTTGAAGGACCATTCCGTCCAACCTGGACCAACCTTTCTGGCTCGCATCTCGAGGCCTATGGAAACATTGCGTGTGGGTCGATGTGCCCTACATGGATGGTTTAAAGACGAGCCTAGGGTAGCTGACGACGGGGACCTCCAGCCCTATGGATTCACCTATACTACCCGGGATCGATCACTGCACTGCACCGGAGTAATCCAGAAATCACACCGCGCCGGGGTCACTGTCGATAATGGTCCACGGTCATTGACGAACTCCCGGCGCCGATTGGTGTCGAGGTTGTGCCCGAACGCTTCCACCGTAGATAATCATTGACAAGACAACATGCGCTGAGTGAAGATGGTGCGATTACCTCCACATACTTTTCATGTACTGATTCGTCAATAGATACCGTAGTCAAATGAATGTGACACCATTAAATTTGCTGGGCTTTGCGCCTCCAAAAGTTATCTAAATCTTCTGTTAATATTCTGGCAGGCCCTGTCTGGGTACACGTGGAGTTTTCACTACATCAGAGCGCAACATCCGCTAAACGTACTCATTGAATTCTGCTACGATTATAAAGAACTGTACAAAACTGGCATTTCCTACGTCAAATATACACCTTACCCAGAGCACACTGGACGAAAGCCCTAGATCGGCACCTCGTCATGACCATCAAGCTCGGACATGCGGTTGGGGAAGTGCTCGAGCGGCTGCGGGCAAGGTCATGACGACATCCTACCTCAGACATTACATGCCAGAAGCTCATCCCTACGCTTTGTCCCCGACCTCATCAGCATTTTATCAGTTTGAGGGGCTTGTGTTCACCGCTCACTTCGACACCACTTGGGCGTTCCTTACTTGCGCAAACATCACCAATTCAGCGAGTTGAAAACAAAACCACAACAGTACACCATCGGCCCGCTCTGCATAAATCCCCTGAAAAGGTGACTTCGAAATCATCATGGCATCAACAAGGAAAGTCCTCGTCCTTGGTGCAACCGGCAAACAAGGCGCCGCTGTTGTTGACGCCCTCCTGGAACTGCCCGCCAGCTCGCCCCCTCTCGAGATCCTCGCCCTCACACGGAATCCCGACTCCGCCAAGGTCCAGTCCCTCATTAACTCCGCAAAGGCCAAGGGCGTCACAGTCACACCCGTTCAAGGTGACCTCAAAGACTCACAAACCCAAGTCTTCGAAGCCCACCCACGCATCGACACGGCGTTCATCTTAACCACTATCGGCAACGAAGACGTCATCGGAAAAGCCTGGGTCGATGCTGCCATCGACGCGGACGCCGCACAGATTGTTCTCACCTCAGTTGACCGCGGTGGTGAAGACAAATCCTGGGAGAACCCCACCGACGTACCACATTTCCTGCAGAAGCATGCCATCGAGGTGCACCTTCGCGACCGCGTCGATGAGCTCGAGAAAAGCGGGCGGAAGTTGCGCTGGACAATTCTTCGTCCAACGGCATTCTTGGACAACACCAACCCGGGCATGTTCGGTAAGATATTCGCAGCTATGTGGTCCACCCTGCCGGCTGATCGAAGCTTACAACTTGTCTCGGTGCGGGATATTGGGCTCTTTGCGGCCAAGGCCATCGGAAACCCCGAGAAATGGGATCGGAGGGCCGTCTCGTTGGCTGGCGAGGACATCACCTACGCCAAGGCCAGGGAGGTCTTCAAGGGGGTTGTCGGAAGCGACATGCCGCAGACGTACACCATCTTGGGTCGGGGTATGTTATGGGCCATTGCGGACGTGGGCAAGATGTTTGAATTCTTCAAGAGGGAGGGTTATGGAGCGGACATCCAGGCATTGAGGAAAGAAGAGCCGCGTTTGCAGAACTTTGAATCGTGGTTGAAGGAGAGCAGTGGCTGGAAGAACGAGAAGAGCGAGATTTGATGATGTGCCCGGCCTGGTTCTAATTTCATGCATGCAAGAGAAATGTCCAGGACTGCAAGTATTTGGGCATAAACCACTTTACTTGATTCGTATTCACATTAAGTGATAGACCTTGCGACGCCCGCAACTTGAGGTGCCTGTCATACAGACTATGCTGGTTTCAGCCCAATGCTATGGAAGAAACAACCCTAGCATGTAGTTATCAACTAGATCTTATCATCCATGTTATTAGGCTTCAGTGTAGTGAACCAAGGGTAAACTCAACTGTACCTGATTGCTAGGCAGTTTGGCCTGCCCAACGTCTGGGCACTAGAAAGGCATCAGTAATGGGAACTAATTTCAAGCACAAGGTGAGATTTTGCATTTGAAAAGGTTGGATTATGCACGCGACCTGATTTCTAAAATGCAAGCTTCAAAACGCAAACTTCTTTTTGGACTTGAGTTTGTTGGTCTAACTGCAACTCTTGCGAGCCTATCGGATAGACCTAAAGCGAACTCGGCAAACGGGCAGCCGCCTACTCGAGGAGCAACTGACCTATAAAGCCCCCTGGTCCCGGAACTCAACTAAGCCATACGATTGCGAGCTTCACAACCACTAGAACGAGAAGTGCTCTCCTCGCGCGACAACAAGATTGCTGCGCTGGCCAAGCTGATTTCCACATACTAAAAAGAACCTAGAATCCATGGTCTCAGACGCAAAGATGACGAGAATGGCCGAAGAGCGAAGTATTGAGAAACATCGGAGGGAAGGGGAGGTTATAGAAGCCATCGCTGAGAAGTCAACGGAACACATATTTCTACGCACGATGTCGCAAAAGCATCTGCCTATTCGCCAGTGGAAGGAAGCGATTGGGGCAATACATGCAAGCGCAGGCACTCGTGTCGTCTCTTTGTGCTCACAGAGAGAGGGGAGATTACTGTCTGGATGATGTCGAATCAACAAGTATTGGAATTCCAAGGGGTGGCCTGAAGAAGTTCCGAAGGTTAGATGATGAAGAACAAAGAGCTGTAGAAGGCATACGGCCCAGACCCCTAGATCAGAGGGCCACCGAAGATGCGCATGTCGTCGGTAATATCTATGCTAATGGGTGTCAGTTGTCACGGTCATCAACAGGCAATGTTCTTACAAAACATCTGGAAGACAAGCCGTGCCATTGTGGAGTTTCTCACGGTCGCAACATGGTGCTAAAGATGACGGGATGGTGCCCTTAGCTTCATGATAGTGATGAACCATCTCAAAAGGCGACGCATTGGGTGCCGCAAGGAGACCTATCATCTCCGGCCAAAAGGACTTGCATTTACTCGAACCGTAATTGGTACCGTTAGCGTTGAATGACAAGGCTTTTGTTCGGATTTCAATGTCCTTGACAAAACGATCGAGCCGGGCATGCACCCTTTCATGACATTGTACATTATCATCATCTTTGGACTTGTCTCATGTTCCCAGTTGGGCGCACATGTACCTGTAGTTAGCGCGACCTGAGAATTCTAGCGTTGATCATCACCAAGAACATCTTGTTGCGGTAACGCCTGGATGAACTCAAGAGCCCGAAGGTCAATTCGTCTCAATTTACATGATTACGAAGCTAAAAGAGGATAAAGAGATGTCCTTTTCGAATACCATCTCAGCATCTCAGGAAGGGTTTGACACCAACTACATCAACCCCCAATTAGTGCGCTGGACTTCAGATGAGAGATGCACTGTAGAAAACGGTCTGCTACAACTCAACAATGTGCATTTCCGAAAGGGCGAGCGAGCGAGCGGCTCAGCAAGCTTTGCAAAGACACCGACGTCCAGGTTCTATAGAACAACTAGGCGAACATAAATGGCACCATGGAAGATTTGACGGAAGTCGTGATCAGTCATGGGCTTGCATGGGATAGGGAGCCGGTCCCGGAGTGGAAATCAAATTATCAGAACTTGGACATTGCGATCATGGCCCTGAATGAACTCGTAGAGATGCACGATGAAGAATTTCAGGTTCTGAAAGACCCGGAGGAGGATGCACAGCTGTCCTTAAAGAGGCTGAAAGCCGGACTTGAGAAATTCTCGGAAGCCTGACGTTGAGAATATTAAAATCGTATTACATTTACGAAGAAAACGATTGCTTGTTGAAAGCTGAATGACCTCATCCAAACTCAGTTCCGCGAGAACCGGTCGGGAATTGGACGCCGAGACACGATCTGTAGGTGAAAGGGTTCCTGACCGATCTGCCAACCCCTCGGTCTTATCTGAATTGGTGTGACCTCGCGCTTGTAGATTCCTCTCTTGATTGCCGAGCGCGCTGTACCACAGGTCGCGAAGAATGAGTCTCCGAACGCCCGGCAGTCCGTATCAGTAAAATTTTGCGAAAGGTTTGTGCAGAGTTGGCTGTTGCTACTGAGAATGCCGCCTTTTTGACCGCAAAGTTGCTGGCCGCCGGTCTGAACGACGGAGTTTGTAATGTGCGTCATGCAGCGACATTGAATGTAGCCTTGCTGAGCTTGCGCCAATGACAACCTATGTTCTGTTAGTTTGAGGTTTATCCATGTAGTGGTACTTCAATTGAGGAGGAAGACTTGCATGATCGCCATCAACAGGTAAGGCAGTATGTTATTCATTGTGTTATTTCAGTGTTGGATTCGACTTGCGAAGCTTCGCTGCGCCAATCATCCGTCGGTCTTGGTCGCGACAAGCCTTTATACGAAGATCAAACTTCTGTCGGTCGCTTGGCAAGCACAAGGAGTCGCTGGCCAACTTACTGTGGAACGAACCACTGTATGGACCATAGGACGTGATGTGGGAGGCCACGTATCTGACTCGTATGCAAAGCGAATTCGCCAGCTTTTTGGAGCATCTGATGTAGGCTTCTTGGCAGCAGCGGCCAACGGCCGACGGCGAACCCGACGGGAGGTCTATCTGGGTGCTTGCCGTCTCATCTTGAGTGCAGGCTCTCTTTTTCCAAGCGGCGGAGACATAGAGACTGAACCACCAATGAGAGATTGAGTTTTACTTTCAAACTGTAAGTCGCGTTCGGATGACGTGTGTACCTTCACGTCAGATTGAGACGCTGGTGTTCCAGGCCCTTGCGCGCGTTTCATCGTAAAGGGGGCCGCTATGGGAGCACGCAACGTTTTTCTCTTCGGCTCCGTATGATTGCTGGTAATGGTCTGGCAAAAAGGAGAAAATTCCCACGTAAATGGGATGGTTTACAGACAAACGTCTTTCGACTGGCGAGCACATGTTCAGCTGGACTGTTGTTCCATCCGATTTTCCAGACTGTGGTATTTTGCAACGGCGGAGAAAGTCGCTACCGAGTCACAAAAACATCAGACCCAGAAAGAATGAGATATTCTCCCGGTATATGCTTTTATTTCAACGGGAAGTTGAAGTTTCTGATTTGCATCGCCACATCTACAGCTTGGAGCCAAAGACTTCCGAGACAGCTAGAGCTCTCGTGGTAAACCTGCCAAACCGAACCCCCTCGGAAACGTAGTTGTATCGTTATCCCACAGAAGGCTGAGGATTACGTCTTCTCCGCCATACCCTGTAGTGTTGAAGCTCAGTTGTGAACCAAGTATGTTTTCCGCAGTCCTCTCCTGGGAGTCATAATTATCGACGCTATCAACGTAGCTCACGTAGCCGGGTTGGCTCGCGGTAGTGTCCCAATGGGTGGTTTCCGGGCTCTCGGCCAAGTTGAGTGAAAGCAGCCTTTCAACGTAAGGGGGACGTGATTGATGGTGCTCAAGTGGTGAATGACTCTTGAATGTATCAATAGCTTGTGAGAAGCTCAGCAGTAGACGATGGTACTGTGCTGCTTGCGGGCTCAAGTGACCCAAGAAGTCAAGGACGCGTAATGCGTTATGGAAAGCTCTGCCACGGGCCTGAGACACGTCCGGAGCAAGTAAGGAGAAGCCCAGGACGAGACCAGCGGAGAACAGCCATGCTCTGAGTGAGTTTTAGCAGTTATGCGGATAACTAGAAAGAGATAGAGCTCACTTTAATATGCACATATTGCCCATGATGATACGACAGTCTAAAGCTTCAGAGCACATATCCGACATGAATACCGCAGCATCAGCGCAAGCATCGGACAATTCAACAAATTTCTGCTTGTTCTCTGAGGTTGTGTTATCTTGACCGCTGTCCGCTGATGGCGGTTCGTTGTCGAGTTGAGACATAATGTGTTGTATCAGAAACTCGCGTGTCGTCAGCATGATGCTGAAGTAGTACGTGCAGGCAACATGGATATTTCCAATGGCAATTTGTCGATCCTCAGAATGAAGGGAATGAATTGATCCTCTCTGCGGATGTTGGCGCAATTCAGAGGGCAGGCTCTTGCTCCAGTTTTTGACCTTATCTAGGAACCGTTGGGCTTTGATGATTCCCAGTTGAGATTCCTCAGTGAGAGTGTTCACGATTTCGTTGAGGGTTGTAGCTAGAGTGCAAGCTGCCTCAACAGACTGAGTTCGATGTCGTTCTTTCTGAGTTCTCATGTTTTCCTTCAATCGGCAAGGTGCGATGCTTGTTGGTCTACCTAGGATCGAGCTGCAGACAACGTCGAAGAGGCGGATACTTTTATCGACACGAGACCTGTGGTTGTGTTTAGTACGTCATGAACAACCATCACAGAGGAATGCGTGATAAGTAAATACCTCAGAGACCGCTCATCTTTGGAGAGCGACTGGAACTGATCCGCCATATGTAGTCCCATGACTGAGGCCGCTTTTGTTGCCACTCCAAGGTACATGAAAGCTGAGTTGCGACGGCATGCTCCAAACATGTAGAAAGCCATAAGAACAAAGCCGCGAGCTGTATCTAGCGTTGGATCGCTTAGCATTCCTGCGAACGACAATTTACGTGCTTCCTCAAAATAGCGAAAAGCTTTGTGGGCATCGCCGGGTTGTCCACGGCACTGAGCACCGATCGCGACCATCATGTAGAGACATAGTCGGCTCTCATCCCCATTATTAACTTTGACTCTGTCAAAGTCACTACTCGGAGGGTCGGGAACTGCCAGAAGACGGTCTATCTCGGACTCATCAAAAAGATCTAAGAGTCCGCTTGACTATGGCTTTGTTAAGATCAACGTTCTCGGCTGCTTCCAGGCCAAAGTATTCAAACTTACTGCGTCCAGAAAACGCTGAGCGAGGGTTCTTTTTTCTATGTCGTCAATGTCATCCGCAAACTCATCAGTTTGCTGAAGTGGAACCTGCGCTTCAAACATGCGATGGCATCCTTGGCTAATAGTGAAGTCTGGGCCTAGGATGCGCACCTTTCCTCGTAGGTATTGCAGGAACGCAATCGCTGAGGCGTTTCCGACGTAGACTGCGAAGCTCGAAATGTCAGCTAAATACAGAATAACACAGCCAGCAGCCATGAGTACAAGCGACGTACCTTTTTCTCCGCTGCAGGTGTACATCATGACGGGCCGTGGGCTCCACGTTGTTGTCAGTTCACTTGAATCGGCTGAGCTTGTCGTATTATCTCTATCTCTTGGAGACGTTCTCTCTCGCTGATAAAGCAGTGGGGAGATTTTTGCATGTCTCTTCGTATCCCGGCCAATTGAATCAAGTTGTTGAGACGGAGCAACAGGCTGCCTGGCTGCGCGACGTGTTCGAGTGTGTTCCAAATAAGTACAAGCGGCACTGACTCCACGATTGACGCATGATCGGCATGGTTGAGCAGCATCACAACGCTTTTTGGTGGCTCGACAGGCGATGCACGCTTTGACGGACCGTTTCCGATCCTCTGGCCTCACTGGCGGCCGGGGCATATCGCGGAGGTGGGGCTTACCTTGCTGTCGATTCCTTGGCTACCATGCCGAAAGCTACCTTATAGATCCAATCGCTGCGTGCTCGAGGTGGCATGGGATGCACTTTGGTGAGCAACGGATAGAGGTGTAATTGCCGCCGATGTTCAGGAGTCAAAGATGAGATCGAGTCAATTCGGATGCTAACTAGGACCAAACGTCATCCGGCCCCTCTGATCCCGTGGGCCCTTCTGTGAGTAAGCAGATAAGCAACTTGAACAATACGTAATTGGTCGCTGGAGATAAGCTTATCATGCACTTCCCCGAGATTCGGAACTCTTTGGACAGGAGCCGCGAAGACATCGCTGCTGGCCGTGGGTGCTCGGCCCGACCACCTTGTGCAATGTCGAAACAGCTTATTGATTCCTATACACGGAAAGAAAATCTTCTCCATGAGCAAGGAGGACCGGAGTAGCATACCAGAGACTCAGATTGGGAGTTAAGGCCATCCTCTTATCTTCAACGACATTAAATGCAGTTCCCAGTAATGCGTCTTCCTTTATCACATAGCTCGATGTCAACACCCTCCGATCTTCATTTAACGTCTTTTATCTTTAAGTGGCCCTAACAAGCCTCGCTGAGATATGACCCGATGATTCGAATTGTTCATCTTTTATGACTAGGAGCTTCTCGAGAAGTTCGGATGGTTCATTAAAGACTTTTTGAGTACCTAGTTTACTGGGACGCTTACTGTTGACTCAATGCCCAATGGGCATTGTTCTATCTACTACTAAACGAAGACAATTCCGAGCATTGGAAAATAACTAAGGGAATCAGGACTTGAAAGAACCAAATCATCAGCTTGAAAGTACTTGTTTCGTCTCATAAACAAGTAGATGCACAAGCGGTCAACGCGCATAAGTTTGTTCTGGTACTTGGAAATGGTTTAGAGCTAGTACCTTAATGACATTCTATAACTTGTAGGCAGATCGGCAAATGAAACAGTTAGCACCAGCTCTATGCAGTCGAGTCTCTCTTAGCTTCAAAACGAGGCAAATTCACATTACCTATTTGTGATTACTCAGTTTATTACACTTTGTCTTTTAGTGTGTATTTTCCGGCTTAAAGACGTCCCATGTACAGGTGCCCGATCCGGAGGTAGTGCTATGCTGTTTTCTCAGCCATCCATTCCTTGAAACGCAAGAATTGCTTTCTTTATTTCATCTCTTCTGCCATATCTTCCAGAGTAGCCAATCTTACCGGCTGCTCCAGCTCGTTTCATGCAATTATATAGCAACTAGAAACGCTATGTCTTTTTGTTCAAAGGGCGTGTCTTATCAAAACTTTGGCATAGATAGATCAATGCCTTATTCCTGCTCGGAGTGCCTCGGTCAAGTTCTGGATCAGATGTCTTGACATCTTTCATTGACTTGATAATTTTCTTTACCAGCTTCTCGCTATCCCCATTACTAAATGCACTTTCTTGAATCGCGGCCACCAGATATTGCGGGAATTGGATGAACTCGGGTCCTTGTTCGACAAACCGCTGTGGTAGGAGCTTTCCATCGATACGCTGCCTTCAAATGCAGTCCCACGAACGGTCGAACACAAGAATACAGATGCCAGTACCGGAGTCCCAGTTGTCGGGGCAGGTCTTCAGTAATAGCTTGGCCAGGATCACGATGCGGTCGCGGCACTTGGGGCCTGTGATGAGGACCTGCTGGTCTTGGTGTAAACATACGAAGCGGCGATGCACTTGTTCGTATCTAATCTTAGCGAGCTCGTCCATGATGACAGCCTCTTCCAAAACCGTCAGGGAATTGTCAATGTTTTGGTTAATGATTGAGTTTATTTTCAGATAAACTACGTCCTTTGGTGGAACGTAATGAGCTACAAGACATTGCAATGTACCGCCAGAGCTGCTGTAGCTTGCTGTTGATTATTGAACTCAACAAACTGTGTATTCTTGAAAGAGATGATGTAAATTGAATTCCTATGGAAATTATCGTCATCATGTTATCTTGTTTCTTATCAATAAATCTCCGAAACGTTGCTCTAGAACATACATGACCTATCGCCCTTATGGAAACTGTGTTTGCCATCATCTGCCTACCGAGCAAACCTGAACCATGGGAGCTATCAACCAAACTCTGTATTCGATCCTTGGCTATGAGGTTACTGGTTAATGAACTTCGAAGTGATTCTAGCAATGAATTGTCCAGTTTGAATTGATCCAATCACAAATTGGGATGATCAATGACGGTGCGCTGCAATCACAGCGAACTTTACCTAGTATATCTCACCAGGCTCTTACTATTTCCTGAACAATATGTTCAGCATCGGACCGAGACGCTAAGATTTTCTTTGCCACTTTCTACCACCCACCAAATCTACCTTGTCTTTTTGGTGCTTCTGCTCCCACTATATTATTCCGTTACGACGTCGTTGGAGGTCTCTGTTTCACAAGAAAACAAGTTGTTGAGACGAGGATCCTTTTCTGTCTTACGCTCCCAATTGAGTCTTATCTCCCCAATAACACTACTCTCCTTCGTTAAGAACGTCAAGCTCGCCATGCTAACCTCACCTATCTATCAAACTTCACACGAGTATTACATTCTACAAGCAAAGCTTGTTGCTTTTTCACAAATCAACAGTCTCTTCCTCGTGTTGCCAGGGAGTGTCATTTCCATAAGATTAATTAGTCCATGCACCTTTGTTTCAAACATCCAAAGATTATGGATACTGATAATGTACCCATACTTAGCTTAGTGGTAAATTATCCCCCTTCCCCTGAATGTCACCAATTCACCAGTGGCAATGCTTAGAGGGCATTGCCGAGCACTACGATGCCCATCCAGCTAGCAGCTTTCCTCGAGACTTCAGCCTTGTCGAACGCCCAACTGTCGAACGTCTAATTTTGTTCTTTCCACGAATAGTTTCATATTCAAGATGAAGGTTTCTCTTAATAAGGCTACTCAAAGTCTTTAGAAGCCCGTAGCAAGCGTCAACAGTTCATCGGCCTCTACACCTGGCCCGCCGTTGAGGTTGACGGTTATTCATATTCGAAATAGCACTTTATTCCTAAACAATCAAATCGGCAGTCTTTGGGCCTAGTTTTCGGGTTTCGTACTATCCATACCGCCCACCACGTTCCAAAGTTCGTTGCGGCTCAAATAGAAACATTCGAGGATATCTAACTGGCAACAGTCAAACAGTTACGCCTGAGGATCTACCTGCCTCTTACATCAGTTGCTAGTCGAAACGAAGTCATACAGCAGCTTGTCAATTCGACTGATCACTCCAAGCGAGAGATAATTACTGCCGAAGTCAATCTTGGGAACATATGAGAAGATTGGCTTGGGGAATCGCCTCCGGGAAGCTGTTGATGGACCGGATATCCTTTTAAGTGCCAGTAGGCCTCACTACGAGAAGATAGGCAAGAGACCACGTGTTCTACTCTTGACTTGGCGTTTTGTGATCCACGGTTGGAGAGCTGTTAAAACTGTCAGACTCTGATTACTACCTCTTTCAACTTCTATTGACAAGCCTACTGGCACTCAGTAGTATAGAGGCTTATCAATTTCGTGCAGTTTGCAACAGGACTGTACACCTGGTCTGGCCCCTGAGCTGCCTCATTCGAGAGTGACAGTCTTCTTATCTAGATCCAAAATTGCATGTCTGAAGAAACAATGCAAAATGATGACTCTCCCAAACCCACCTGATAGTCCGATGCGTCCCTAAGCCCAAAATGGCTATGGGATTTTAAAACTTTGTATACACACAATATATGGCAAAGAACAAGCACATCCCAGGGTAGTTTTCCGCTAGGTTCATCAAGGAAATAAATTTCTGATATCTTCATTTCATTATACCATGTGGCCTGGGTTCCTACGACCCATCTGATGCATCTCATAATTCCCATTTCTCCCTTCAATCTCACTCCTCGTATCGTATTGCACTACTATTTCATTCGTCCTGACGATCTTGCCGAACTCCAGTTCTGACTCGGCTCCCAGTATGCTCTTATCGCTCCGATCGTCAGCTAGCTTGTCCCACTTTCTCCGAAACGAGCCCTTTCGCATTGATGTCGTCACTGTCACCGTGTTGCTTCGCTGCACGCCGCCGCCAGGGCCAAATCGGGATCTGTTTGTACGAATGCCGGAAGAGCCGTAATACTTGCGAGCAGTGCTCGAGACATCCCGGACGAGGACGCGTAGGACAGGGATGGAGGCCGCCATGATCGTGACGCCCGACTCGCAGGTTCCCCAGATTGCCAGTTCACTGCCATCATCTGTACGGTGCTGTTAGTACATAAAATTGAAGGACCAAATAGGCTAAAGCCACGTACAGGTAAAATCTCCAGAGAGAAGAGTTGGCAAAGTTGTGCACTTTACGATGGCGGTTGCTCCAGCACTGGAAGGATGGTCAGCATAGTGTCATTTTCTCAGGGCAAATCAAGTCACACTTACAATAGACCCATACTCATGGCGATACCTACGCCAATCTTCTCCTGAATCTTCATCTGAAGCCCCCATATCATCTTCCAAGGTAGCATTGCGAGCGTGATATCCATCAAAGCGGAGTAACCTATAGGAACAATGTTAGTAAGAGAAACTTTCAAAAATAGTGGTGGGATTGTATACCTGCGGCGAAGACACCATAGTACGTTGAGACCTTCGGATCCCAACATTTCCCCGGTGTCTGCGGGAGCCAAAACTTCTGAATCGGCGCACACTGGACCCAAGCAGCCAAAGCATTAAGGCCCATGAAGATGTTCATGGAGATGATGGCCGCCCAGATAAAGTGCCTCGTCCAGCCCTTATCCTGGATTCGCAGAAGCGTCATCGCAAAGGATGTCTTACTCCATACCGCCGCAGTGATCGATGTTGTACTGATGACGTTGCCGTTGAGGCCGATGGAGGGAAGGTTGACGGGGTTAATCTGGTAAACGTGCTTGCCGAAGCCGAGAGAGATGTTGAGAGAAGTCAGTGCTACTGAGATCAACAGGGTGATCTGAGAGATGGTCAGTGTTTAAAGTCCGATTTAAGGTGATGGGCAAATCTATGAACATACCCATGATGCTATGAGTACATGATCGTCCCACCAAAGACCACTGCGCTTCTTGAACTTGCAATAAAGCCTCAGGCCTAGGAAGAATGCCGAAAGTCCAACCTGAGACCAGATAACCGCATTGATGGTGGGACCGTAGTCCTCTGGCTGCGCCATTTGACCAGTAAAGCAGAGAACTCCGCGACCCCGATTAACGAACCAGCCGTAGGGAAATAAATATCAACAGACCAGCAGTTGCGTGATGACGTGGCAGAGGGCGAAAAAGATATCAAGCACGACAAGAAAACGCGCTGCGGGTACCACAAACGTAAAATAGATACAAGAATGGAAAGGAAACGTGAAAATGAAGGACGTGATACTGGCACCCACTTGACGTATGGGGGATGACACCTGAGATATGGCATCCGCCCAATCCCGCACTCAGGCCTGGTCATCACCTGCAGAACAACTGCTCCACCAGCGTTACAATGAAAAGATTGGACTCCTTGCTAGCACGCAGCTGCCGGTGATCTACCGGTAAGGATGGAACGATGATCACGCAAATGTGTTGGCGTGCCGTAGGGTCGACCCCGGTTTCCGATGGTGAACCCGGGGATGGATGGTATTCTGGAAGCATAGAAGCATGATTGCAACGCTGGTTCCCACGATTCAATACTGCTCGTGTCAGAAAAGTGGAACCTTCCAGCGAGGAATGACAGATGCCGGACTGCCATCACCAAACACCCGTCGCATGGCGGTCATGTACAGTTGCTCAATTCCGCATTGTGGGCGGACGAACGAGCCACACGGAAACAATGACTCGAAGCCAACCTCATCTTGACCATGTTAACTGTCAGTCGTGCGTTGAGCATGCTGACAATTTACAACTAGGCCAGCGCATGGATGGCCTTCATGACTTATCGAACAAACAGAAGTAGGTAATCGGCTATCTTTCTCGTAACGCGATTCCGCGTCAAGCGCATCAAGAAACACCTCTGGTGTGGTCCAATACGCCGAGATTTAGGGGTTGCGAGATGAATCGCTCGCGCTGGGGTTTGAAAAGACTGCGTCTCTCGACTATGTCAGACCGCTGCAGATTGCCATCGCAAGGGTAAGCGAGTCGCTCATGCTACCTAAGCGTAATAGTCAAAATGCTGATGGAAAATTAGGTTAAGCTGACGTTCAGGTGCAAAGACACGCGAAGATTTCAGATGTTTTAGACGGGATGGCAACGACTGGCGCTCAGTCCTAGGAGCACATCATCGACAGATCCAATGTCTGTGCTGTTGCGTTATGGATGCAACCCACACAATCCCATCGATTAACAGGCACAAGATGGCCGTTATTCTTCGGTCCACATACCGCTTTTGGGCGACCTATCCCTTTTCTCAGTCTTGCCAGTCTCTTTCCTTAGCGGGCAGTTCGAGATCGGTGCAAGGATGTGCCTGAGTCAAGGCTGCAGCAGACGGCAAATCATCTCCGGCACTGCGTCCAAGTCAGCTGGCAGGGCGCAATGCGGATATTGTCTCAGAGTGTCAATGCGGACAGGGGAAAACTTTGCCAACTTAAAGGCTGAGCAAGTCGCCAAGACATTGCGCCACTGGGCCAATCGTGAAGGGGTTCGGGACGGCTTTGAAGGCAGTCCCCAGCTGGTGTTTCAACTGATGTGTGTCGTCACGAATGCTATTTTAGGTAAAAAGGTGGGTTCCATTTTTTCGGTGTGGCCGTTCTTTTAAGTCCAGGAAGACTGCTTGCTTCTTTCGGTTAGCATTTCTCGAGGCGACTTCCTTCTTCTTCGTCAGGCGCGCTATATGTATTTTTCCGGTGAATGATTTGCTCACGCTGGCTTGCAGCGTATCGCGGATGGATGTTAGGGGCAAGCCTCAGTTTAGTTACACAGTTCCGCACGAATCGAGCTGATGCAATAGAAATTTGCACAGTTCCGGGAAAGATGAACTCAGCTCCAGGAGACATTGGTTTTCTCGCCTTGGAGGATGTAGTCGACAAAAGCGGGGGAAGCTGAATGTGTAAAAATTTGCCATGCCTAAAACACCAACAAAACAGGTGATAGCGAAGCGTTTAGACATCATCTTATATCAATCGTCCAGTTACTTGTTTTAACTATCGTACGCCAGCCCACGCACTCGATTCTCTAAGTTATCTCCACATGCGGTCAGATTTCTTTATTCTAAACCTTACTTGTTGATTTAGAAGTCCCGATGGCTCTTACAAGAATTGGGAAAGGTCCTATAAGCTTTTCTTTCCAACGGCGAAAGTGGAAACATTACCATGCGTCGTGGTGTCAAGGTCAATCTGCAAGAAATCTCGATGTTGAGCACCTTTCCCACGAAGCCGTGGTGATCGAGAATCCCACAACAACCCTGACGTATGGTTCAACAACTCTTTTTACCCAAGAGAGATTCTTAATACTATATGAAAACTTCATGTAACCATGTAAGCTCCTCCACCCTGAACTCGTTTCACGACGCCGAACAGGACTTCGGAAATACACATTCACCTAATGAACAATCAAATAAGATTTACATTGTTCATATTACCCTACTGCGTTGACTTTGTGTCTATGTTGTTCTATGTTCTATATGCAACGACAGAGGTATTTTCGTATTGTATGCTGCTGGTCAATTTTTTCAGTGCTAGCGAACTGATCCGCGAACTGACATTGGAGCCTAGAGTCCATATGAGCCGTCCCTGAACATCGTCTGACAAGGGCCTCGAGACTCAGAGATGTAAAATGAATATAATGCTGCGAAGTATCAAAGAGGCTAGTAACATCGATTTTTTTCAAAGGTGTTGGTCTCACAGGCGATAAGATACTCGTACGAGTCGATAGCAATAGTCACGTCAAAGTGGTGATATTGCTGGTTGTTGTTATTCGTATGGGTATATGAAGAAGGGAGATCTAACTGCGCGGCCAGCAGCAAGGTGAAGTGGGATATGCCCCTCGTTGTGGCTGAGGGGCTGCCCTCACCTTGCAGGGTGTGGCTGACCGGGCTGTGCTCCCTATCTATCTGATGCCCTCGATTGCAACACTGGCAATCTTCTCTTTGTGCCAGATATCGCCCATCCGTAGGAAGATAATCGTATAAAAGGGAGCTTTTGCAGCCGGCGGCTGAAAAGCTCGAAAACGCAATAAAACAAAAGTTCGTAACTTCGTCCGCACGTGATCCTCGATCACGTGGTCCTCCAGAGTCCTTTAACTGCCTGTTACGGTCAGATATCCGACAGTGGTGTTCTCTGCTAACAGGTAGCTGAGGTCGATACTTAAATAACAGTAACTGGTTCTTGTTGGCTTGTTAGTAATCTTGCTGGTCTGTTAGGCACACGGTGATCAGTCGTATACTTCGTAGGCGTGGGTAGCTCGTATAGCTTCACAACAGAAGGATAATCTAAGAGTCACTTATGGTAGAGTGAATCACGAAGTTAATTACTAAAGAGCTATAGAAGGTATCTAGTCTAGTTAGAACGAATGTCCTTATATCCTATTATTGCCTTGTTAGGACCGATCTCCTGGAGTCGGTCCTTAACGGGGACCGATCCTTAGCGTGTCGGTCCTAGGTCATAGACCGCTTATCTGTTATCGGTCCTTCTTATCTTCACGTGACCTTCCTTAGTTCTTCCGTTCTAAGAGGGGGATTAACGTGTTCCCGTGCTATCCTGTATATAACCTTGTCTTGTAACCGCTAGGCGCCCGTAGGGCGACCCTAGTTATGTTATACTTATTAGGTCGTAACATTAGGTCTCCTCTCTAAAGGTCTTACCCTTAAGACCTTATAAGTAGGTCGTCCCTCTTAGGTTAAAGAGTTATTAAACTTACTTCCTTATTTATTTATAATACTAACACTATGTTAGGTTGTATAGAAAAATCAAAATTAAAGGCGAAATCTTAGAAGATAGAGATAAAAAATCGTAAGCGCCTTACGCTTTTAGAGTTTATTAAAGCTCGTTCCGTTATTACCGATATGCCTTATACTTATTGTTTTTATATAAAGACCGCTTATCGTTTTAGTAAAGGTTCTTCTTACTATTAAAGTTATATTAAGGCTAAGAAGCCCTATAATAGTGTTTTAGTGGCTTCTACCTATAAGTATCCCTTAATTAGGTACGGTTTGTTCTGTCTGACCCTTATTTATAGTACGAAAATTAAATACTTAGTAAAAGGAGTAAGATAAGAAAGAGGAGGCGGCAGGTAAGGAGCTTTTAAGGCTTTATAAAGAGCTTACTTAATTACAGTCTTTAATAGCTACTGCGGCTAGCCGCTTGTCTAGGATTTAGAAAACTTAGAAGCTTGTTTGTAATCGTTAAGCTAAAACCTTTTGTCGTGGTATATAAGAAGTCGATAAGTCTGATGCCCTAGAGTCGGCATTAGATACTTATAAACAGGGAATAGTAGAGGAGTTACAGTTTATATAGGTGCCTAATAACGTGGACTGGTCCTTATACGGGCTTAGTAATAAGTTCTTAGATTTAGGGCCGTTAGTACAGGCGTCTGGTTCTAAAGTATCCGTAAGTCGTAATAGTCCTAGAGCAGCTATTAGGAGTACTAAAGGTTCTTAATTAGCTCCTATAAGTTATCCTTATGTCTATATCCTTTCTATTTAATAAGATACTATATTTTTCTGTTTTCTTTTTGTTTATTAATAATTCGTTTAACTTTATACTCTAGTTCGTTAGGTTCTATAATAATATAATCGTTAGTATTTAATCCTTACGGTACTAGTTTAAGTAAAGTAATATAAAAGACTAAATAGATTTTTATTATGTCTAGTAAGTTAAGTTTAAAGTTAACGTCTAAGACTTTCTAAATAATTTTAAAAGGTCTAAGTTTTTTATAGTCTAATTTATCGCTTAGTCGTTTCGTTTTAATATTACGTTATAAAAGATATGCGCTATCTCCCTCTTTAAAGGTTAGTCCTTTAACCCTTAATGTGTTAGTATATTTCTTTATTTATGCTTTAACAAATTTAAGGTCTTTAGCGACATTCTCTTAGATTCCTTATAATTTATTATAGTCTGCTACAGCCTTTAGTGCTTATAGTCCTTATTAAGGTTCTCTATATGCCGTAGGCTTAAATCTGTAATTTAGGTAGAATAAGGAGTTTAGTATGCTTTCTCTTATAGTACTATTATAGGCGAATTAGGCCATTAGTAGTAATAGTACCTAATTATCTTAGTCGTAGTTAACATAACATCGTAGATACTATTTAAGTATCTAATTAATTCGTTCGGTTTATCCGTCGGTTTATAGGTAAAAAGCGGTTAATAGCTTATAATTAGCTCCTAGTTACGAAATTAGGGATTTCTAAAACTTAGATATAAACAGTTTATCTCTATCGGACACGATTTCCTTAGGCAATCCGTAGTTACTAACGATGTATTTTAAAAACGTATACGCTAGGTCTTCTGCCGTACTTAACTCTAAGTATAAGATAAAGTATACGTATTTCGTAAGTTAGTTAATAATAACTAATATGCTGTTATAGTAGGTTTTCGTAAGTAGTTCTCTTAACTTAGGGAGTTTAACGATAAAGTCTAAAGAGATTAAGTACCAGGCTTCTAGTGGCGCTAGTAGTGGTTATAATTATCTATATAGCTTATACGGACTGTTCTTACTTTTCTTATATATTTTATAACCCTTAATTACTAAAGCCACTTCTTGTTATATAACCTTTTGATCGTAATGTTGTCTGATTTACTTAAAGGTTTTTGTTACACCTTAGTGTCTATATGCCCTAACACCGTGAATTTCTCTGATTTATTTAGGTGTTATTCTGCTAGTCGGGCTAGTATTAACACGTCTGCTAATTATTAAGAGTTTTTATACTAGTATAAGGTCACCTTTGTTATCTTGCTTTAAGATAACACGTATTTCTTTTAGTACTAGAACCTTATGGTCCGGTCTTCGGCTTAAGGCATTAGCTCTACCGTTTTCTGTTCCTTTAATATAGATAATTTAGAAGTTAAATTTAGAGAGGAATTTAGACCATTAGATCTGTCTTTTGTTTAGGACTTTTAATATAGTAAAGTAGGCTAGATTCTTATAATCTGTATATACCTTAACTTTATGCTTAGTACTAGATAGTTAAGGTTTCTATTCTTTAAATACTTTAATAATTACTATAAGTTCTTTATTATAGATCTAGTAATTAAGTTCAGGTCCGCTAAGTTTTTAGGAGAAAAATGTATAAAGGTGTAGTTTTCCTTCTTTATTACGTTATCTAAGTTATCTACTAATAGCGTAGTCTAAAGCGTCGGTTTCTAATTTAAAGGGTTTTCTTAGGTCTAGAATAACTAAAACTGGTTCTAAGAGGACTTATTACTTAATGTCCTTAAAGGCTTCTTCTTATTCGCTAGTCTATTTAAAAGGGGTATCTTTTTATATAAGCTTAATAAGAGGGTTAATTTTGCCGGAATATCCTTTAAGGAATTATTAATAAAAGTTAACGAATCTAAGGAATAATTAAATGTCTTTAACATTCTAGGGTTAGGGCCAGTCTTTTACTGCCGCGATCTTCCTATTTTCTATCCTAATTTTACTAGGCGTAATAGTAAATCCTAAGAAGTCGACTTATTAACTATAGAATACACTTTTCTTAGGTTTAACTAAGAGCTTAGCTCCTTATAGCTTCTAGAGTACTTAGTGAACGTGCTTTTTATGTTCTTTAAGGTTATAAAAGTAAATTAAAATATCGTCTAGGTAAACGACGACGAATATATCTAAGAATTCTTATAGTACGTAGTTAATTATAGTTTAAAAGGTTATAGGGGCGTTAGTAAGTCCAAAAGGCATAACAAGGTACTTAAAGTTACCTTTTCTAGTACGGAAAGCAGTTTTCTATTCTTTACCTTCTTTTATTCTAATTAGGTTATAGGCTCCTTTAAGATCTAAGGCCGTAAACTATTTTACGTTATAAAGTTAATCTTAAAGTTCTAAGATTAAGGGTAAGAGGTAGTAGTTCTTAATAGTAATATCGTTAAGTTATTAGTAGTTAATGTAAAGTCGTAGTTTGCTATTCTTCTTTAGTATAAATAAGATTAGGTATCCTGCTAAGGATATAGATAGTTAGATGTAACCTTTTTAAAGGTTCTTAGTAAGGTACTTATTAAGTGCCTCCTGCTTTATTTCGTTTAGTCTATATATCTTATAGAACTTTAGATATTCGCCTTTTTTAAGCGGTATCTCGTGGTTATATAAGCTATACTCTAGTAAGCCTGTTTCTAATTCTTTAGTAAACAGCTTCTAATACCTACGGTATTCTTCTGGGATTAGGGAGAGTCGCTTTTCTTTCTGCTAATCGTTAATAAAGGACTTAAATCGCTTATCTTTTATAGGTTTAACCTTTCTGATATAAGCGACGTATCTTAGTCGCTTAGATTTACTTAGGGGTTACGGCGTATAACGCTTCCTTATAGCTAAATCGTCTTCCTATTAGAGTTAGCCTGTTTTTTAATTTATTATTAGGTTATGTTTTTATAACTATAGGATTCCTAGGATAACATCGTTATCTCCTATCTCTGTTATATTAAAGATAAGTTATTCTTAACGGTTATAGGTAACTATAAGGAGTTACGCTGTCTCTAATTTAATAGTGCCTCTACCGTACTTAACCTTTTCTTCTTTAACGGTTTGTAGTTAGTATGTTTGTTTTTTCTTTTTCTATAGTATTCTTTGTCTGTTTACCTATTGTAGTAATATAAAGTTTCCCTGCGCTCCGGAATTAATTATTGTAATTACAGGCTAATTGTTAATCCTTACTTTAATTAGTAGGTGCTCGTCGTTACTTATGTCTGTTAAGTAGAGGAACTTTTCCTCTCTTGCCTCCTGTAACACCTCTATAGTTAGCGTTTATTGTTTTTTAACTGTTTGCGACTTACGATCTTAAGTCTTAGGGGGCTAGGTCTGTCTTTAACCTTCCCTTACTTCTTAAGTTCCTGCTTTTTATACCTCTAAGCTTCTGCCTTAGGTACGTAGTGCAATCTGTATTTATCTGTTCGGTAATTCTCTTAGTAAGTAATTATCTTATTAAGGCACTTTATAGGGTACGCTAGGCTAGGCGTGAACGTTATAACGTTCTGCTCGTCCAGGCTTCTAAATTCCTATAGTGCTAACTGGCTGTCTAGGTAGACTTCCGGGATAGCGTTAGTACTATATCTTCTTAGAAAGAACTAGTGTTTATACTTTTATGCTATATAGTTAATACAGTAGTCTTAAATGCATTCCGCCTAGAATATCGTTTAGTATAGACGATATTTAGGGTTTAGAATCGCATAGTCTCTAAGTCGTAGAGGAGTAGTAGACTATATAGCGGCTTAATGTGTGTATAGTCCGTATAGTTCGATCTATTAATTATCTCGATCGGGGTAGACAATCTTCCTTATAATTCTTTAAGGGATGTTATCTTCTTTTTTATTTTTGCTAGAGGTGTCGTTAATGCTTAGGGTCCTCTAAAGCGTCCTTTAGGGTTCCGTAATAACATTTAAGCTAGTAGCCTCTAAGGCGTAAGATAAAGTATCGTAGTACTAGTAGTTATTAGCTGCTTACTGTAGCTGCCTTTAGTACTATAGTAGAATTTTAATAGTAGTTCTAGTAGTGTCTGAGATAGATAATTTAGGGTATACCGTTAAAAGTGTATACGCTTAGTATTCCTAGATTTATAGTATCTTATTAAGTTATTCTTAGGCCTTTCTGGCTATCTTTTAGTTAGGGGTCTTTCTGCCTATTACTAGGGTCTTAACCGCTTATCCTTATTCTTTTCCTAATTCCTTTTAGAGCTCTTCCTTAAGTTTTCTTAACTTTTAGAGGTCGTTTTAAGCGTTTAGGCGTTATCTAATGCGTTAGATTACTACGTAAATAGTTCGGCTTAACTTAGGCTTCTCTAGTAATTGTTAGATCCTAAGGATACACGCGTTCTGTAAGTTACAGATGTGTTATAAGTTATGTTTATCTACGTTAATAGGTCCGTTAGCTCTTTAGTTCTAATTTAAGGTCGTGAGTTAGTTTATAGCGTAAACTAGGTTCCTGGAGTATAGGGGGTCGTAAAGGGTGTCGTTTGTCTAAATTTCCCCTTAACCCGTAAGTTTTTGTATTTCCTAAGTTAACTTACGACGTTATTCTAGGGTAAGTCGCTAGGGTCTCTAGGTTTTTAGCTCTTTAATCTTAATTAAGTTATATACGTCCCTAAGGTCTAGGATCGTAATCTGTTTATAGCCTATAGTAAGGGTCTTCTTAGATAGTTCTTTAGGGTACTAGCCTGCTTGTTCCTTACTGTCTTAGTACGTAGTATAGTTATTATTATAGTAGGTGGTCTAAGTAAGTTATGCGTATAGGGTCTTCTGTATTATGCTAATATTCTTAGCTCTCTTAGGTACTAAACGGAATCCTTCCTTCTTAGGGCTTCTGCACTCGTTAGCATAGTGTCCTATCTTATTATAGTTATAGCATTTAATATTCTTAGTGTCCTGCCTCTAGGGGCGTTCCTTCTAGGTAGTACTTAGGTCTATAGGTCTGCTGTAGTAACCGTAGGCGGTACTCTGGTTTTTATACTTTAGGGGCCTTCCTGCCCTAAGGTTATCGTGGTTATCCTTATTATAGACTAATTGCCTTCTGTTCTTTAGGCCTTAGTCGTATTGTTTCCTAGTGTTAGCTTAAGGTCGTTAATTTTCGCCTTTTTCTCTTCTTTGTTTGTACAGACGGGTGTTAATACGAATTATAAGTTTAACATAATCTAAGAATTCCTCTAGGGGGGTAATTATCTTAACGAGTTTATCCTTAACTTCTTCTTTTAGTCCTTAGTAGAATATAAAGGTCTTAGATTTATT
Organism: Colletotrichum incanum; assembly: GCA_001625285.1. Lineage (NCBI taxonomy): Eukaryota > Fungi > Ascomycota > Sordariomycetes > Glomerellales > Glomerellaceae > Colletotrichum > Colletotrichum incanum. The sequence goes on from LFIW01000564.1 coordinate 58,052, forward strand.
AGTAATATTTAATCTAGCTAAAAGTCTTCTAAATTTAGCGGCATAGTGTAAGGCTGATTTAGTTTGTCGTAAACTAAAGAGGTCTTATTCGGCCTGTCGTTTTTTATCTGTATCCTAGAATAAGGATAGGAGTGCCTTCTTAAATCTATAGTAGCTAATAAAGATTTCTTAGGTCTTAGGTTTAAGTTATTCCTAATCTTTAGTTATAAAATCTATTAGGTAAGGTTTAAACTAAGCTAGCGCTTTTCCTTTAAGAAATAACGCGGTATAAATAACCTTCTTAGTGTCGTCTATAAAACTAATATTATAAAATTAGTAATAAGCTTTAACCTAGGTAAGGAATCCCTTAAGGTATCCTAGGGTTCTATCGAACGTTTAGGGGTTATTAAGCTTAAGTTTGTCCTAAGTTTTAAGAGGGGTATTAATAGTGTTAGTAGCGCCTTAGAGTGTATAAACTTCGGCTTTAAGCTCTATAGTTCGTTAAGCTTAGGCTTAAAGCTGTTTAAGGGCTATAGTATTCTCGTTAAATATAGCTTATATGTTAGCAATATCCTTATTAGCACGCTTAAGTTATTTAGCTAACTCTACGGTAGCGTCTTCCTTATCGCTAGAAGAGTCGGCCTCCTTTATCTCCTAGTTAAGGCTTTAGGGCTTAGGGGTAGCCGGTACCTTCCCTTTAGCTTTAGAGGAGGATAAAGTAGGGGTGGTTTTTACAGACATGTTTTATACTGTTAAGTAAGTATTAAGGTTAACTTACTAAACAAAAGTAATTAAAGTATTACGGTTAGATATCTAACAGTAGTGTTCTTTACTAACAGGTAGCTAAGGTTAATACTTAAATAATAGTAACTAGTTCTTATTAGCTTATTAGTAATCTTACTAGTCTGTTAGGCATACAGTAATTAGTTATATACTTAATAGGCGTAGGTAGCTTATATAGCTTTATAACAAAAGGATAATCTAAGAGTTACTTATAGTAGAGTAAATTATAAAGTTAATTACTAAAGAGCTATAAAAGGTATCTAGTCTAGTTAGAACGAATGTCCTTATATCCTATTATTGCCTTATTAGGACCGATCTCCTAGAGTCGGTCCTTAACGGGGACCGATCCTTAGCGTGTCGGTCTTAGGTTATAGACCGCTTATCTGTTGTCAGTCCTTCTTATCTTCACGTGACCTTCCTTAGTTCTTCTGTTCCGAGAGGGGGATTAACGTGTTCCCGTGCTATCCCGCATATAACCTTGTCTCGTAACCGCTAGGCGCCCGTAGGGCGACCCTGGTTATGTTATGCTTATTAGGTCGTAACACTGCCGTATATATTCCTCTATCTGTCTCCCACCCGTATTTTCGATCCTTAGCCATACTAACTAATAAGCGTCGGTAGTAATTTGCTTAAGGCGGTTAAAGGCCACGATAGCAATTTGCTTAAGGCGGTTAAAGGCCGCAGATATTAAGCAGAAATCGGACTTACGTCTGTAGGTAGTAATTTATTAAATATCACGTTCGAGTGACCTATCCCTCTATCTAAATCGTAGCGCGGTTATCATTAATAATTGTCTCTAAGGCTTAATTAGGCGACGATTTAGTAAAGCCGTCAGCCGGGTTATTATTACTATTAATCTAACGGACTTCGTAAAGCTTATGTCGCTCGTAGGACTAACGAAGTACTATAATATTAATTATTAGGCGCTTCTCCTAGGTGGTACCTAGCTTAATAAGGCACTTCTATAGTAAGTATAAATTAGTATAGGCAATAGTTAGGATATTTAGGGTGCCTAAGCGTTAAGCGATTATTATAAGAGTTAACGCGATAGCGTAGGCTATATCTACGCTAGTAACTATACCGTATACTTTAGAAGTAAGCACGCTATAGGTTATACGTTTAGACTTCGTTAAGGAGAAGTAGATAATATTACTATTAACTATAAAGTTACTACTGCTGTTATTAATAATCTTGTTAGTAAGGATAATTAGGAAGCTAAGTTATAAAGTAAGATTATAGTTATTAATAAAGGATCCGTTAATAAAGACAAATAGCTTTATAGTTACTAAATTAAGCAGGATAAAGGTTAACCTGCGATTAAGGGACCTTATTTACTACTATAGTTAGCGGTTTAGGTTCTTAATAATATTAGTATTAGGCTCCTTATACTAGGCCGTAGCTAACAGGTTATAGCACGCTTTAGGTTAGCAAATTAAAGCGATATATACTCTATAAGTATGTTACTAAACGTAATCTTACTAGACTATAAGCGATTTCTTAATAATTAATTACAGCTTTTTGCCTTAACCCTTTTATTAAAGGATAAGGGAAGTGCCCTTTAGGGAGGTTAGTAATACGATACCGCCGTTAAAGATAAGTAGATTATTAGCTAAAAGTAACTGCTTTGCCTTAGCGGTAAAAGCAGCCTTTATTAGCTCTTTATCCTCCTTTATAGAGAATAGTACGTTCGTAAGTCCGATTGTGTCGTCTGTCTATATACTAATTAGGCCGAAATTTAGGTTATTAGTAGATAATAACAGCAGATAAGGGTCGTATAAAGAAGTAACTATCTAGAGCTTCTCTCTATAATAGCGGTTATACGTTACCTACTAGTAGGTACCGGCTTTAGTAATACCGTAAAGAGGCTTAACGACCTTTATAATAGTCCCTTATAGATAATCGTTATAAATCTATACGGGCAGATAAGTATAGATAGTGCGATTTAACTATAAAGTTAATTAGACGTAGGCCTATGTGATGTCACATAGCTATAGTTAATAGCCGTTACGTAAGAGGGACAGGGTAAGTACTAGGATCAGGCGCTAGCTGGCCCGTTATATAGTAGGTAACTATATAAGAATAGCTTCTTTCCTGTTATTAGTATATCCTTAAATAATAAGGCGTAATTTTTCGTAAGGCTTATCGGTATTCTTACCTTTAACTTTGTTAACAATACGCGATTTAAAGATACGGCCTGTGTGCGCGGCGGGGTTAAAGGTAACGAATTTAAAGACCCTGCGGCCGACAAGAGCATTAATCTTAGCTTTCGTAGAGAGCTTAAAAGGCTCGCTAGGCGTAGTAATTACTCTTTAGCCTTAAAGTTACGCGGTAAAGGCCTTATTAGATTCCTCTTTTGTAGAAACAAAGGCAGAGGAGTAATCAGGCGACAGGTAATTAGGCACGTTAGTCTCCTGTAGTAGTGCGTTAAGAGGTAGGGTCTTACGTAGGCGGCCGTAAGGACGGTAAGCAGGCGGAGCTGTCGTTACGGTAACAGGGCTCCTAAGAGAAGTAGTAACGACGATAGTATCTTTAGTATAGTTATTACCTGTATTTTTATCTATGTTAGCGTCTTTGTTAGGGGGTACGTTAACAGGGGTGATTATATCTAGGTCTTTATAATAAGGCTTTATAATAGTTAATTAAAAGTTACGTAGGCCGTTAATCTTAACGGTATAGTCTTTACCGTTAATAGTAATTAGGCGATAGGGGCCGGTCTAGCCTTTTTTCTTACGCTAGACGCGGACTTATAAGCTAATCGTAAGTATCTTTAGCGCCGTTATATCTAGTCCGTTATACGTTTCTAGTGCTTCCTTAACTTACTGCGTTACAAAGTACTTACGTAAGTCCTTACTAGCCTTACGTATAGCTGTAGCGCGCTAGAGGATATTAAGGGATAAGGCAGAATCGTTAGTTATATAGGGATACGCGCCGAAAATAAGGAGGGTAGGGATAATACCGTCTAGGCCGGTAGTATCGTTAATCGTTTTAACTACGCTTTATAAGGCAGATTTAGGTAAAAGCAATAGGCATTCTTTATAAATAATATCGTAGGCCTGTTACAGCATCGCGTAATATCTCTTAACTTTACTAATACTATAATATACTTTAATAGGGACGATTTTAACTTTAATAGCTATTACGTAAGCCTTATAGTAAAAATCTGCCGCTATAAAGTTACGCCTAGCGTTAGTAACTATTTAATCTAGAGGTCCCTAGTAGACGTTAATCTAGCAGAGTTAAAGAGCTTCCTATATAGTCTTTATAGAAATATCCTTTAGAAAGTAGGCCGCGTTAAAGGCAGTAGATAAGTTAACGACGTAAAGAACAGGGCGATTACCGTTAAGGTATATAATATTAATAATAATTTTGTAGTTAAAGGAGCAGTCGTTACGTAGGGTGAATTTAAATTAATTAAGGGACTTACCGTTTATCTAGCATTAATAGTAATACTTCGTTAAGTGCTTAATTGCTACGATCTTAACGTTATAGCCGGCCTTATAGAGAACCTTATAAAGTTTATAAATTAAAGGGTGGCTAAATTACTAGTAAAGTCTGCGTAGCTTAACGTTAGTTAGGTAATTCTAGGTAAGGCTACGTTTAAGGGCTCTAAGCAGTATCTAGGGGTGACCCTATTTATAAACAATAGGTATAACAATATTGCCTTACTAGATAATATTAGTTAAGTTATTAAAGAAAATCCCTATACGGTCTATATTAGTAAGGCAAAGCAGAAAAAGGGTGTTAATAGGAACGACGTAAAAGTTAATCGGCCTAAAAGGGGTAAGGACGATAATAGTACTACTTAAAAGGATACGCTCTCTGTTACTAAAGCAGATATTAGCCCTACCTACCTTTAAGGTATTAATTTTAATTAAAGGGTATATCTGTTAAAGAGTAATTACTTAAGAGTGCCTAGAAGTAGAGAAACCGGCTACGCCCGTATTAGGCATAATACCTTAGAAGACTTTAGTAGAGTATTAGTTAAGGGTAAAGGTTATAGCGGCTTCTTAATTAGCGTAACCGCGTAAGTTATCCTTTGTTAATTAGTAATAGGTTAATTAGTTAGCCAGCTGTAAGTAAATAGCGGTACTACTAAAGTCGCTTTAGTTAAAGAAAGCGGTACTAACGTAGAAGGTATCGTCGGTGTCTGCCTCCTCTTGTTTATCGTTAGTAGTAGAGGCAGGGGTCAGCTAGAGATACTAGTAAAGGTCTTTGTTATCTTTATTACTGTTAAGTAACTTAAAGCCTTTGTATTCGGTAAGAAAGCTGCCGTATCCTACTAGCGATATGTCTTAAACGTATTAGTTAGCCTTAAATTAATTAAATGCCTGCCGTCTTTTGTTAATTAAGTGCTTTATTAACTAACAGCTAGGTTTCTTATAGACGTAGTACTTACGGCCTAAAGAGGTATTACTGCTGTTACGCGTTTAATTACGGTTACGTAGGAATTAACTCCGGCTATAGTTATTACTAAAGTAATTGTCTCTGCCTTAGCCTTAATAAGTGCGATTAACCTAGTACTAGCTAGATAGGTTAGAGACGTATTAGCTACTTTTGTTATTACGTATAGCGGTAGTAACGGCTAATTAGAGCTAGTTAGATACTCCCTCTAATATTAATAATAGGTTATAGAGGCAGAGAGTATACTTATTAACCCTAGAACAAGCATTAATAAGTTAGCTTCTTAAGACTTCGTTAGAGTAATATACTACGGGTAGCGCTTACTAGATAATCGTAAGTTTGTTAATAAGAGCCTTAAGGACCTGTATCTTTGTTTTATTAGGTTGCTTACAGGCGATTTAGTAGAAGGTAGTCTCTTGCTATTTAGAAAAGTAGTTCTAGCGACTTTCTTCTGTCTTAAAGTGGCTTCTAAGTTATTAAACTATAGTAAAGAAGTTACGTAGACCTCTGCTGTAGATTCGTTAAAGGTAAAACATAGAGGCCTTACCGTAGAGCATAAGTAAGAAGGCGTATCCTAGTTACCCTTTAGTAATATCTACTTTTTTATAGTTATCGCAAAAGCTAGCTAACTTAATATTAAGCATATCGTATATCTTACTACTATACTTAGTATCTTCTGTAATTAGCTTAGTAAGATCCGCTAGTTACCGTAAGGTAGGCTTACCGTCTACGCCTACAGTAAGATAGGTCGGGGGCTTAAGCCGTAGTGGTTAAGTAGTTAGGTTAAGAAAAGGGTTAACCTGTTAAGGTAGGTTATTAAAGTTAGGAGGCCGCGGTTAAGGGGCACTTAGTAAAAAAGGGGTTAGTAGTTAAGCTTATTACTAAAACGTTCTTACGGTTAGTTACTTAGGCAGGTCAGGTAACTTAGGAGGCGCCCTGGTTAATCACAGAGGCACTAGAGACAGTTACGGCTGCGTAAGAGGCTGTAGGATTAGCCGTATAGTTAGTATAGATAGGGTATTTAATATTAGAGTTAATCGTATTAGTAGTAGTTATAAGTAACGTCAGCAGGTACTAGTATCTACCGTAAGTAATAATAATAAGGCTAGCTCTATAAAGAGCTCTATAGGTATAGTGTTATCTTTTAGTTATTACTTTAACTTATTAATAGTGTTAAGAAACGCTTATCTCTTGTTAACAGGGGATTATTACTTACGGTTACTAGTGCCCTTATTGCCCTAATTAATTAGCGATTAAATTATTAGGTTAACGTACCCTTACGTAATATTACTAACGAATTTAGGGTCGTATAGCCTTTTTACAAAGTATACGTACTTTGCCTTAGCTCTAGCGATATCTTTATTAGTCTAAACATAGAAGTCTTTATCCTCTAGTAGTTAAATAAGCTTAGGGGCGATCCTAGCCCTGTCTATAGCGGTAAAGACTCTATTCTAGAGAAGGTAGTCGTAAAAAATAGTAAGGGCGTTAGTACTAACCGCGTTAAACAGGTTTTTATTTTATTTATTAAATTCTCGCTAGAAAGTAGTCTATAAGTTATAACTATACAGGTCTTTATTATTCTATATAGTTATTATATATATTATGTATAATTTAATCTTTCTTACGTCTCTCTTAGTAAGGTTAAAATCTTTATAGTTACCCTATATAGAAAAATTAACGTATTTAAGAAGAGTAAACGGGATAGGCAGCGTCGGTAAGATAAGGTAAGACTGCTGTAATAAGCGTAATTAATAGGAAGCGCGGGATTACTAAGATATATAAGATCTCGCAGGGGACGGTTCTAGTAATTATAGTAGCAAATCGCGTAGTAACAGTAATCCCTAGTTATCCTCTATGTTATTAGATAGTAATATAGTTAGTTAATTAAGGTAGGAGGTAGTAAGGTTAAAGGTGGTTATTAAGTAAGGGATTTCCGCCCGTTAGTCTGACTACCTCTTAAACACAGGCGTTTCTTCTAGATCTAAAGATTAAAAGGCGTATACGTACGTTAGAGGATTTACTGCTTATAGGCCTAGCAATCCTGCGTGATAAAGTAAGCTTAAAGAGTTAAAAAAGAGAAAGTAGTAGGCAGTAGATAAGGGAGTTAAGAAATTAGGGTTATAAAGGGAGGAAAGTGGTAAAGGTAAAGGTAGAGTTAGAGTTATTACTTTGTTAACGTAAGCTTTTAGCGTTACATAAAGTAGGCAGCACTATTACCGTTAAAGGGAAGTTATTAACGCGTACTTTGCGTTAAAGTAATTAAATAAGGGTCTTTACGTTATAATAATTACAAAGGTATAGTTATAAAGAAGAGGTTATAGGGTTAAAGATAGTAAAATCGTTAAAGGAAGGTTATATTAAAGTAAGCAGAGGACTTCCCTAACGGCACGCAGGTACAGAAGGGTATTCGTCTGTAAGGTCAGCTGTTAATAGCGTAATAGACGCCCTCTCTAACGGTACGCAGGTACAGAAGGAGAAGTTCAAAGAGAAGGCGGGTTATAGAGGGCCGGCGATATCTTTGTTAGCACGCAAAGGGGCCAAAGGGCTGCGATGCGTCTCTTCTGTTGATACCTTACTAATCTGCAGTTATCGCAGTAGTGGTTACTGTGAAGTTAACCACTAATCAGTGTTGGTCTCACAGGCGATAAGATACTCGTACGAGTCGATAGCAATAGTCACGTCAAAGTAGTGATATTGCTACTTGTTGTTATTCGTATGGGTATATGAAGAAGGGAGATCTAACTGCGCGGCCAGCAGCAAGGTGAAGTGGGATATGCCCCTCGTTGTGGCTGAGGGGCTGCCCTCACCTTGCAGGGTGTGGCTGACCGGGCTGTGCTCCCTATCTATCTGATGCCCTCGATTGCAACAAAAGGCCTGCTCTTTGCCTCTCGACCTTGGATTGCACGGCAAGCTGGCTTCCGCAAAATGTTGAATTCTCACAAACAGGTTTGGTTTGAGTTCTTTCTCGACAATTGCCAGTGACTTATCAAGGTTTCCTCAGAAGATCGCGTCCTACTCCATGTTCGAGTTATGCTGAAGAACAATAATTAGTTCACCATAAGACTATGCTGCATTACTGATATGCAAGTGACGCCTTGACTAATTTCAACCCGCCAGAAAGAAAGAAAAGAGACCACTGGCCTTCAGGAACTAAAGTCGCTATGTATGTACATAAATTCTAATGCCGGCCTGCATAACAGGAAGTTATTAAGGTTAAACCCAATCAATCTGTTCTTTCTCACGACATTCAGGCCATCGGTGCCTCGCCACTTTATGCAATTATAGATTGTGATATGATTGCCGGAGAAATAGTAAAAAAGGAGACAAAAATAAACTCTGTTTGTTCTCTGTAGGTGCTACAGTATGGGACGGAGATTCGCCTGCAGCATTTCTCTGCTTCATCTTGTTCATGAAAATGATTCTCGCCAATATACTTGAAATCGGTTAAGATCTCCCATCAGGCACTCTCGTCACCTTCTTCCTCACTCCGCAACTTGATCACACCGAGCAAGGTTAAGATGAGTAGGGCAGTTGACTATTGAACATTACCAAGCCGTGACGACTTGGCTGAAGTCAAATAGCTCTAAAACCCGCTATCGACGTCATTTGGTTCAAGCAAATTGTCTCGTATCCGTTGTAGAGTATGCGTCGTATAGCCTACAGGTGTTTGAGGGGTACACTCAGAAATCATGGGCCTTTCGAGCAGCGTTGAGCGGCAGTAACTTGCGCATGCATCCATTTGCTGCTAATTTAAAATCGCGTTCATATTGAGAATTGGCGCAAAGAGGGCAATGCTATCTTTTTAGAGATGCTTCTCAAAACTTCAGTTGCCTGGGGAATGCCGCAGCTGATCAATGCCCACGTTTTCGCCATAACTTTGAGTTCTGAAATGGAACTTGAAAAAAAGCAAGAGATAAAATATGAGGGAATGGGTGATGGATATCTCTTGGAAAGTAAGCGCGGCGCTAGTTTGTGGTTGGAATATGCTTCCACTTGCTGCCCCTCTTTCTACACTGCCGTTTGAGACAGAAATACAGTTTAGATTGATATGATAACAGAGTGCTGAGAGTAGCGTCTACGCATAGTAGACCTCTAAGCCACAAGGTCTGTCACTGCTCGTACGGTTGCGAGTGCTGCTCTCAACATTACTTATATGGTCTCAGAACCCTGTCTTTTGATAGAGAGGTTAGGTCATTATTGTGGCTAGTGTTTTACTATCGATAGACCTTATTACGGACCAAAGGTAGTAGAGTGACAGATCTCTGAAGGCATCATGTAGGGGATAAGAGAAAATATCATAGGTAAACCAACAGGCTTCAGTCCAGGACTGAAGATGGAGAGAGTTGCGATGCACAAGGTTGTGCGGCTGATGTAGACCCTAGTCCAAATAGATATAAGGCTACTATTCTCTAAACCATTATAGCCCCTAGAAGACTAGGGGTTGACCTGGGTTATTTAGCTCTACTACTTGTTGCCCTAGCTAATCATACATCTCTTATTAAAGTTTCCTGGGTCACACAGTAAGACTGTGATTTGGTTGAATCGTCAGGAATCTTTACTGATGTAGGTGTGCCTTAGTATACCTCTGTAACTAAGCAATTTTAGCGGTAATCAAACAGCTAGGTGTAAATCGTAACGCCGTAAACGATAGCGCATTGAGAGTAGATTGAACAAAGACCACAAGTACTACTAATAAATGTCGTACTATAAGGCACTACCCTACCTCCGAACGAGCCTGTTAATGAAAATATATAACTGGGATGTAACTCGCGCTGTAAGGCTGCTTTGTGTTTCTGAGGAATCGAACTCCCAGTACAGGTGAGATTTTCAATCTAGGTGGGGTGCATTTCTTATTCAAATCGGATGAATGATTTCAATAGTTTATGTTTTTCGACGGCGTCGCTATACGTGTACTTGGTGTAAGTTTACTTGAGGCGGTTGTCCAACGATGAACGCACTCGATTGGTTAACGCCTCTTAGAGCCGTGGCCAGTAAATGTTTCAAACAACTACGAAGTCTTGTCGGCTGCTGTACTGGAGTAGGCAGAATTCCAGCGTCGCTAGGTCCAGAGCACTGGTTCGTGTTTCTAAGCGCAAGCCTTTGGATTGAACTGCAAGGTGAAGTATAACATAGCTATAGTATTCGCGTCCCTGGCCAAACCTCCAACTTAGCCGGGTACCTTATTCCTGGAGGAAGTACGCATGTAAGATCCAAAGAAAGCCCTACGCTTGTTTGGACGGGACAAATGTCGGAATCCATAGAGAATATGACCCCAAGAAACCAGCTTAATAGTATTAGGATCTTAGGTGTCAAGTCATAAAAGTGCAGATCTCAACTATTAATATGACCCGAGGGAGAGGCAGCGGTCCAAAACCTAAAAGCAGGTCAGCACCAAACCCCTTAATATTTCTAAAACCATTGGCAAAGCGGCCTAGTGTGGCTTCTGTTGTGGCATGTCTCCACTATGTCAAGATTATGGGTCAGAATGGTAGCCCCCACAAAGAAGCGAAAGCTGTCACTACCATTAAGCAACAAAAGTAAATCCTCATATCTGAGAACCTGCACAAGATGATTTTTACCAGGTTACTAATTGAATCATATCTCGAAGGGTCATATTTAAGTGTTGGCTTCATTAAGATGGAGTTGGCTTATGTTGTCTCAGTATGGTTGCAACGCCCTGTCGCATATAAGGTACAGTGGGGTGCCAAAAGTCTGGTGACAGCCGAGTCATGTACGCGTCTCGTCGCGTCTCCCAGCCACCATACTTTTCCC